>JAIOTZ010000203.1:0-75104 GCA_023374045.1 Limonium bicolor
AGAAAATCGTGGGAACAAGAGAGAATGAAGAGGTGAGGAGAGATGTGAGTTAAAATGAGATATTTATGTTGTAAAGTAAATAGTACTTTTGCTTTATAGTTATTTATTTGCTTAATGACTAATAAAGGTGGTGGCTCACCTTATAAAAAACCGGCCCCCATTAAGTAACAAGGGTACTTAAGTCTTTGTTGACCAAATATCTCACTTATATTGACTTATGTATAATACTAGCTTAATTAATTTACTATTCACAAAACATGGCACATTGTTGTGAAATTGAAATTTTTGATTTCCCATTGATATAGACTTCCAAATGTGATACTATATAGTACACATGTTAATTAAAGAGTAATGATGGACATTTAGCCATTCAAAACTCATTTACAAGACAATTTTTCAAAAATGTGCTTTAAGACTCCTTAAAGCACATTTTGTGTTTTAACTTGTTTTCAAGCTTGGTTTTCTTTGGTAATTGCTTTAAAATGACCATTATGATATTACTAAGGTCTTAGAATAATATTTGGGTACTCACCCAAGTCTCTCCAAGCTTAGAGCCCGTTTTTGCTAAACTGCTCTTTTGGTGTTTCCTTATATTTCTTTGATTAGGATGTTTCTTAATGTTCTAAGGCATTATTGTAACACCCCCTACCATTAATACAATACTTACCGTCCAATCTCCTTACATACAAGATACCACGCAGCGGATATATTCTTACATACATTGGGTGATACAATGCCGTAGTCACCCACGTGACTAACAAGGCTACTACTTCTACTTACAGCATCGGTCTGATGGACCGGAATCCCGAGTACTACAAATCTACAATACATTCTCCATTTTACCAAATACTGCTACAGTCCCATTCATACAATACTCCAATACAATACAATATAATCTACATACCGAGTTTACTAGGATCCTTATTCAAGTACAATACCTCTTCCAAGTTCATACATACTCACTAAGAGACTACTTCACTACCCATTCCTCACTACTACCTTACTTTCTAATTACAAGGGCGTGCCTCCGGTCTCTTCCTTGACCATATTCGCTTCGGGTACCTGCACACTAAAAAATGTCCCCCGAAGGGGGTCAGCTTTCGCCGAGCATGATAACCGCATACCCCGCGTACTAGTGAGGGTACGCCGACTACTTGGTCGAATACATGCGGTTCATTTTATTCATACATACATGCATACATGCTCTTATACACAATACAATAATACTTACACAAGCATTCATACTACACTTCATTTCGTACAAGGAATACAATGCAGCCATCCAATACATACTTACCTTCTTCGAATACACATACTCATTACATACACAAGGTACAGTTCTTGTTAGCTTCGTTGGTCCACCCGGGTTAATCGGGTGGAGATTACTCTTTTACTCTTACTCATACATACACATACATACTCATACTCATACTCGTACTCATACTCATACATACTTGTTTACTTTCTCTTACTCAAGTTAAGTCGTCGGGACCTCCGGCCCGGGGACTACTCGTCCCACCACCGGGATTTACTTGGTCACTAATCCAGGATGCTACCCATTTAAGGGATTTGGGCCATGGACCAGCTAAGAACCAGGAATCGGATCCAACCTCTTGTGTCACCTCATCCTCACGCGTGGCCGAAGCTATATCGGACTTGTACTCATTCCAATTTACTCACTTAAGTTAGGAGTTAGATAGTTAGGAATTAGCACAAGTCAATATTCAAGCCACATTTACAAATACAATGCCCAATATACATTCATACTAAATACAATACAATACATAAGTACAATACAAGATTCATTTACCCCATATCATCATCCATTCATTTCATGAATTATACAAACTATTGTTCAAGAGAAATATACCAAGAACAATATAACAAGCACAAGTAAGTGCAATATAGTCCGATTCGTGCGTTTATCTTATTAGGTGATCAAGTAAGCACACAAATCGGGGTAACCAGATTAGGATACAGGGCATGAAGAAATCATACCTTTCACCGTTGTACTTGTATCCCAATGTTCCTCCGGTGTTCACAAATCAAATCCTATGATATACATACAATCGAATAATTAATCTAACTATCATAATTTAATTCGATTATCCCTACGCTCCCTAACTCATACTTACTAAGTCTTTACATTCCTATACCAACATTTTATTTACTTACTTTTATCTACTTACAATGGTTTACTTGCCTACATGTACATGTACATATGTATAGGTGGGTATACATACATACATATATATATATATATGTATATATATGCTAGTTACATTCATTTAGTTTTAGTTTTTTTTTTTTTGTAAGTTAAGGCTCGACCGACCCCACCGACCGACCCAACCCTGGGTCGGTCCATTCCAGTAAGTTTCGTTCTCTGAAATTTCTCCGACCGACCCGAACTATTCCGACCGACCCATACGCTCCTGGGTCGGTCCATTGCCGAGAGTTTCGGGTCTGTTGTCCAAGTTCCGACCGACCCACCGACCGACCCACCTCTGGGTCGGTCGAAGTGCGAAACTTCGACAACAGAAAATTCGAGTCCGACCGACCACGTCCGACCCACGGCCCCTGGGTCGGTCCATTCCCGAGAGGTTATTTTCGTTACCTAAGCTCCGACCGACCCACGGTCCGACCCGGCTCTGGGTCGGTCGGTAGCAGAAAGCTGCTACAGACTTTGTTTTTCAATTCTTTTCTTACCCATTCCTTCCCCAATCTTCCTACATGTAATCCCACATGATATAATGCCATTTAGGCTTCCTAAAACACCTTGTTTCATCCACCAATTCCATTACTAAATCCATGAGACAATTTACACATTTCCTCACTTCCTTTCAACACCTACAACAGTTTTTCATTCTCTAATGCTACAGATTTTCTACAACTCCTACCATTCAATATTTCCTCCACCAATGTTACTCCTAGCATCCCAAATACATTTCCAAGTCATTACATTACCTACACCCAAGTCCAACACTTTCACCAATTCTTGCACACTAATCTTTCCTATCTTCTCCAAGCATGTTGATACATTTTGCTACAGATTTTGCACTTATTACTTCTCATACTACTACTACCATACCATGGTCATTAAACATCTCTACTATCCTCAATACATACCTTGGTTCTCCCATTCACCAAGTCATTCTTAATACACATATTCCTACTAAAATTTTGCCATAGTTTCCCTACATTTCTTACTTATCCATACACACCATTTTCTCACCAAGTTCATACCTATTCTAGCCACACCCTTACAAGGGTCCTACCAGCAATCAATACAAATATAAATCCATCCAATACACCATACTCCATTAAACATCAATACCAATACTCATACACAACCATTTGGCTCCAAGGCCTACAATTCACATACTAATGCACAAATACTCAACTTACTCTCAAATACTCAAAACTTCATAAACTTCAATACTAATACATTAGTTTGGTTTCTTTATTCGTTTACCATTCCATTACTCTAATGCATCAAAATTAACATTAGTAAAGAGCTCTTACCTTGAGCTTGTATCTCTTCAATTCTTTCTCAATTCTTCTCCTCTTTCTTCATTGCCCAAATCGGCCATGTGGGGAATGGAGTTGCCAAACTCCATTCCCATCACCCAATGAACACAAAACAACTATAATTAATATTCTAACCCTTAATTTAATGCTAGTTCATTGAGATGTTTTAAACAAATTTCTAGGGTTTACCTCTTGAAGCTTTTAGGAGGGTTTTAGCCCTTGATTCAAGAAGGTGTTCTCACCACCATTGGAGGGTTGATATTTTGCTCAAAAGAGAGAGGAAAAACAAGGCATTACAACAAGCCAAAATCGGCTACTAAGAAAAATGGAGAAAACTTGAATCTTTTGTGGAGATTTATACCTTGTTGGAAAGAGGAGACTCCAAGCTCCATAGTGGTGTGCTTTTCTCTTCAAATGGGGAAAACCCATGGAGATGAAACTCATCCTTTTCGAATTTTGAAAAGAGGGAAATGTAGAGGAGGATGAGGGGAGTTCAAATATGTAATTATTTTGAGTTTGGAGCTTACATGGAGGTGGAGCATGAGGTTGAAGATGAAGTTGCCATTGAGGCTCTTGGAGCTCCAAAATCGCCCAACCAGCGAGAGAGGAGGGAAATCGGTGAGAGAGAGAAGGAAAGAGGAGAGAGATGAGTGAAATGTGAGAGTGAGGTGAGAGGAGGGAAAAAAGAATGTTTACTTTATTGCTTTTTGCTTTTGCTCTTATTTAATTAGCTAGTTACATGTGTGTGTGTGTGAGGGGTTATTTAGCTAGTAAAAAACCGGTCCCCTTACAGTATACTAGCTGGAGCGTTTTTCGTCTTTTACAGAAAACGCTCGTTATTTTACCGGGTTTGGGTACTATTCACTAACCGGACCCGTTTTCCGGAATTTTCTCGTTTAATTAATTTTATTGACTATTAAGCTCCCATAGATGCTTAATAATTATTATTTAATGATTTATAATTTTTACGGTCTGTTTGACCACTTAAAGTCACGGTTTCGGGTTTTCTCGAAAACGTGCTCTAAAGTTCTATTAGCGTTTTAATACTTTATTTGGATCCGTTTTCTTCGGGAGTTGTTCCCATATATTATTTAGGTCTTATTAAACCTTTAGAATCCATATAATACGCTAACCGAGGTCTCATACCTCCTATGGTTATTTAACGCTTATTTAGCGTTTTTCGCCTTTTAAGCGTTTCTTTATTTCTTTTGGATTTATTTTTCCTTACAATATTATTAGGTACCATTAGGCCCTTAAATACGTATTAGATTAATTTTAATCCCTATATTTAAGTTCGGGGTATTTCAATCTACCCCCTTAAGAACTTTGTCCTCAAAGTTGTTCGAGGTTATGGGATTACTATACTTACTCCTTATACTTGTCTAGTGCCAAAGGTCATACATCCTTCCTCCTTACAACTCCCAATCTATTCCTCAGGGTTCCTACATACCATACCATACCAATGTACAATAATTACTCCAATCCGCATTCCTACCAATCATCCGGTTCCTCATTACACGGTTCATACATACATACAGTGCAAAGCTACTCCCAAAGCAATGCAATACACATCACAATCCCGTAGGCACTCAGATCATTCGACACAGGACTCCTCTATGTCCCGTGTGCCCTTGGAATAATATAACATGCTACCTACATATCCTTCGGTACAACTTCCAACAATTACTTACTCTCCAGTCTAAGAAATTCTTTTCAACTACTAATTAAAATCTTTCTAAAAGCATACAACTCCAAGTTCCAACTTATATTCATTACTCCTATCCTAAGTGTGATTCTTGTGACCACTTAAGGGGAGCTTCAAGAATCATTCGACCCTGATGTGATCAGCATCAGTGTGAACTATCTTTCCACCCCAATTTGTGTTCGGTTTCCCTTGATCTGATCAGGATCAAGTTCGACTTCCCACATCAGTTTCAAACAACCAAATAATTAATGTTTTCATTTTCTATCTTTTTACCCTTTCTAGTCGTGATACAAATTCATACATCTCCAAAGGATGGAATCAATCCATCAATCATCCTCACTCTACTTCCAAATGCTTTACTCCGTGGTTCAATACCTAAATGCTCATTTCATCGACTATCATTACTTCCATTCACACTCTTCTCATTCAAACTATTCTAACTAAGAAATACTGTATTTTGAAATTCGTTGTCTCAATTCCCATCAAATGATGTACTTACGAATACACTACTCATGAATTACTTCCCTCTACTACTCATAGTCCATTCGTACTACTTCTTTAAGGGTTACAATACTTGTGGAGCTCCGTCCACTACTCTTACTCTTTACTTATAATACTCTTACGCTGGGTTACAAGATGGGTACATTCATCCTATGGTATTTGCATATTTAATGCCTAGTTACCATAATTATAATATGAATGAGTACTTATGTTTATTTAACATAGTATCAATCATCAATTTGATTTTCATTTGCTATGCACATTATGGTTTATGTGTTTTATTCACAAAACTTCATTAAGCGGTTTTCGCTCTACCCCCTTAAAAGGGATTACGCCCACGTAATCTACCATAGTATTATTATTAAACATTGGTTTAATCAATTTGGGCAATCTGAAGCGTTTGGCTTCACTACGGTATACTATAAATATGCTCTGGTCAAAGGGTCCTAACCATACCAATGGTTTAGTCTTTGCACCAAGAATTCCTCTATGAGTTTATTTAACTCACAAACAATGGTTCTAGCCTATTAGGCTTCAAGGCATTAATAGCCCTTCTACTATACTTACTAGGTATATTATCTCCTAGCTAGGCCCACTAGCTTCTGCTGCGCGACCCTGATAGCTTGGGTTATTCACCTTCTTGTTATCCTTAATGTGCTATACATAACCTTTTATCCGTCTGTTATGGGAATAAGGTTTACTAAACAAATTGGTATTCTTTTACCGTGTTCGAACTCGATGAGTTTTAGATTGTAACCAGCTTCCTGGTGATCTATTATACATACTATCCGTACTCTCACGATTATTCGCTAAGTTCCTCCGACTTATTGTCGGGTGAGGTTAAGTCACTACTTAGTTGTAGTGCTTCCTTTGATGTCAATAGCTTCTGAATCATACAACCTTCTGGTTCAGTACAAGTGTCTTTACTTGTATGACCTTGCATTTTATGCGTCGGTCCTAGTAGTGTTTGTTACGTCTCCTTTCACCTTTTATTCCAATGGAATTCACATCTTGTGATTGTTAGTGGTTTACACTCTTCGTGCTTCTTTGGCCTTAGGCCGCACGGTTTGTTGCTAAGCTTCCTTAGCTGGCTCATGCCATAGTTGTTGGTGGAAAGGAGGGGCTACTACGGTTTACATTTGCCATATCCCTAACCATCCCATTAGATCATTAACTGCGCAAGTGCAATACCAAAACACTCAGTCATACAGAGTGCAGAGGCGTAAGCGCTTGACAGTAAGTCACTTATGTGATAGAAAAGAATATTTCTGCCTGTCTTCCATACTTATACTTCGTGTCGTTATCTAACTACTTCCTCTTGCGGTCGCTTGTTGCGCACCGTATTCTTACTCATTGTACAACATTGTTCTTACTGTTTCTGTTATTGTGATAGTTTTCTCTTTACTCATTGCCATTGTCATTGGCACCATTTCCTTATGGTGTAAGTACACTAGGGGTTTCCTAGTTCATATGTATGATGATTGTTGTTGCATACCCGTACTATTATCTTCCCATTGTGGGGATGCCTTATTCAGTTTAGGTTTCATGTGTAGGTTGGCTTACCTCACATTATTTCCTCATTTACGATACCATTTACCAATTATCTTGGTTGACAAAGGGTGAAGTAATTTATCGGGTTACAAGCTCTCTTGAGCGTTGATCTTCATGGTGTGCAATGTGCACTCACATTGATTGTTTTGACAACCATTGTCTTCCAGTGCCGAGCATCGGTTATAGGCTCCAGCTGTGTGGTTCTTACTTTGTATGTACATCACCGGGACATCCCAAGAAACTTCAAGGGTTTTCTGGTCCCGTTCTATCATTGATAGATGAAGTTCTTGTTGAGAGGTCTGTTCCACTCATAAGTTTCGTGATGAGGTTTACCATGTTGGTGTTTATACAGTGGTTCACACATGCTTAGGTGCATGTGAAGTATACTTACTACTTTAAGTCAAATAGTTTGGAAATGTCTTTTCTTGTTCGATCGCCTCTTGCAGGCAATCTATATGCGTAGGCTTTACTGTTATAATAGATGGAAGCCTTTCTAAGGGTCACATCTTCACCACATCGGTGGTCTTTGGCAACGGGGAGTACCTTCCCTTGGGTTTCTCGTAGTGTCAAATGTGGACTAGGCCAATGTTGGCATTTCCTGATTCTTATGCCTCTGTGTTATTAGCTACAGTAGGCATGAAGGGTAATTAGATCTCGTCAACTGTATACTAGACTGGTGTTCTAGTGACAGTGACACTGAGATGGCCATTACTCCAAGCCACTCAGGATGTTGGGTTTGAACTGATGGTCCAGTTGTTGATTTCTTGTCGTATGAGACAATATTCTTGCAAGTCTTGTTATCAAATTGTGTGGGTTATGCAACGTTAAGGTTTACCTAACATAGTTGTTTGATGGCTTTTAAGCCGTATTGCTGCGAGCTATGCTCTTTGCAAGCTGCTTCTTCACATTTCCACTCTTCTATACCCCATAGGTTGGGGGGTATTGGGCTCCATGGTAAGTCGTGACATCACGCTTCCGTTCATAGGAGGTCTTTAGCATTTTGGTGTGTTAATTATGGCCTTCTAGTATTTAGGGCATTTCCTGTTAAGTGAAATCCTTCGGTGTCTTAACCGAGTGTATGTTTTAGCTTCTGTGCTTTTATCACGTCGTTGTTGTTCAACTGTCGTTATCTCAGACACCCTTCATGGATTGCTCCTGGGGTTGGTAGTTATGCCGTTACATCCGGCTAATGTTTATAACAGTGTTGTCCTCTATTACCGTCTTATGGTATTGTATTAAGCTATTTCCCTTAGGTTTATAATGTCTCCCGTCGTGGGTAGACCGTTTATCCTTGTTCCTAGCGCTTGCGACTAGGTTTAATATTCCCTTCAATGATGGGTTTTACTTTATGGTAATCTGGTGATTGCTCTCGGGAGTCCTGTCCCGTTGTTCGAGCATGTGGTGTTCACGTTTAGGCAGTTGCCTTACTGTGTCAGGCTGGGTATACTCCAGCTGTCATATATTAGCTTGATGTTTCTGGGACATATCCAATGTCTATACTTGCTAGTCTGTGCGCTTTGCACTTCCAGTTCTTATTCCTCATCTTCAGATGGGTTCTCTGAGTTCCTTTATACTTGATCGTCTGAGGTGTCTAGCTGTTTGGTTTGAACTTACTGATGGTCCGTAGAACGGAGTGACTACTTCCCGTGCGTCGTACACTACATGTATACATACGTGGGGTACCATGTTGATACGTTACCACTTACACGATACGTGTCGGGCCCGCAAGCTCCTTCGGAGTGCGGTGTCCACATCCGTAATTGGGTACACTCGTAGTTTCGTCACACGCCTAGGTGAAGTATTCTATTGTCAACTCCTCTTCTGGTATCACTCTATGATACTCACCGAAATTCTGTTGGTTTGGTTTAAAATCCAAGGTTTTTAAAGAAAGTTATGGTTTGGAAGAAGGGTTTGGTTTTGAAAACAATGGTTCGGTGTTAAAAGAAATATCTCATGGCATAGCCATGTTTGAGGTCTTGACCAAGTCTAGCGTCCCGCTGACTGGTATGTTCTGAGTACAGTGGTCGGGTCATTAAGCCTTCCCAAGGTTTCATACGTCTGGTTGTTAGGATGTGTGATCCTGTGGTTGTTTCGTTACGGTCACCGTACATTACTATGTACTTGTGACATATTATTGTTCCTTTACATATTCGTGTTGTTACTGCACTTGCCGTGGCAAGTGCGTGGTACTGGTGGTTTTTGGGTAATCCTATGTCGATCACGGTATGTTCCCACTCGTGGTGTTAGTCGTATTGACTGTTTCCTTGATTCTTATTGATCTATAATTGGTATACTCGATCCTTTAGGTAGTTTCTCGGCGGTCTAGACATGGCTGTCGTAGATCTGGGTACTTCTCCAATCCTTGGAGATTCCCTTTACTTGGTTTAAAGTTGTTCCTTGTGGCTCGTTCCCACACACTTGTGGTGGTTACGGAACCTACCTTGTTTAGGCACTACCCTCGTAGTCCTATTGTGATTGTATCTCATGGTTATGCTTGTAGTTGTCTGAGCTATATTGGCCAGATATTGCAATCTTTTGGCGTTGTAGTTTGGAGTTAATTGTTCCTGATTATGTTCTTAGCCAGCTAGCATGCCGTGGTGGTGCTGCTTGACTATTACTGTTGTCCCGCAGACTTGTGTCTCGGGTTATGTTATACTCCTTTTTCCATTTCGTTGTACCGTTAGTGCTTCTTTCCTGCTGCTGGTTGACTAGCCAGGTCTCGCGACTGCTAAGCACGTCGCCCCATGCTGTTGTAAGTTGCAGCCTCCTCGTGGTTGGAGTGCTCATTCAACCGCTATGAGTGCGGGTATTGTTGTTCAACCGGAACCATTCCGGGACTTCCAATCCTTGAATCTACTATATGTCGGTTCTTGTTTACTGTGTGATTATTCACTACTGCCAGATCGGTTTTTCCCGAGTATGAGAGACTTTCCTTCTCTCTGGCGTCCTTTCCCAAGTTATACAATGGGGTTTGCGGCGGGCGGGACTGGTATTGTAGGTATCCGGTACTCACCGGAGTTCCTAACTAGCATATCTCTAATGCTAACACTCAGCCCTTAGCCCTAAGCTTCTAATTCCTAACTCGGTATTCCTAAACTCGGTATTTCCAGTCATCAGAGCGATACTTCGCTCTGATACCACTTTTTGTAACACCCCTACCATTAATACAATACTTACCGTCCAATCTCCTTACATACCAGATACACGCAGCGGATATATTCTACATACATTGGGTGATACAATGCCGTTAGTCACCCACGTGACTAACAAGGCTACTACTTCTACTTACAGCATCGGTCTGATGGACCGGAATCCGAGTACTACAAATCTACAATACATTCTCCATTTACCAAATACTGCTACATCTCCATTCAATACAATACTCCAAATACAATACAATACAATCTACATACCGAGTTTACTAGGATCCTATACAAGTACAATACCTCTTCCAAGTTCCTACATACTCACTAAGAGACTACTTACTACCCATTCCTCACTACTACCTTACTTTCTAATTAAGGGGTGTGCCTCGGTCTCTTCCTTGACCACATTCGCTTCGGGTACCTGCACACTAAAAAATGTCCCCCGAAGGGGTCAGCTTTCGCCGAGCATGATAACCGCATACCCCGCGTACTAGTGAGGGTACGCCGACCACTTGGTCGAATACATGCGGTTCATTTATTCATACATACATGCATACATGCTTTATACACAATACAATAATACTTACACAAGCATACATACATACACTTCATTTCATACAAGGAATACAATGCACCATCAATACATACTTACCTTCTTCCGAATACACATACTCATTACATACACAAGGTACAGTTCTTGTTAGCTTCATTGGTCCACCCGGGTTAATCGGGTGGAGATTACTCTTTTACTCGTTACTCCATACATACGCATACATACTCATACTCATACTCGTACTCATACCATACTACTTACTCTTCTCTTACTCAAGTTAAGTCGTCGGGACCTCCGGCCCTGGGGACTACACGGTCCCACCGGGATTTACTGGTTCACTAATCCAGGATGCTACCCATTTAAGGGATTTGGGCCATGGACCAGCTTAAGAACCAGGAATCGGATCCAACCTCTTGTGTCACCTCATCCTCACGCGTGGCCGAAGCTATATCGGACTTGTACTCATTCCAATTTACTCACTTAAGTTAGGAGTTAGATAGTTAGGAATTAGCACAAGTCAACATTCAAGCCACATTTACAAATACAATGCCCAATATACATTCATACTAAATACAATACAATACATAAGTACAATACAAGATCATTTACGCCATATCATCATCCATCATTTCATGAATTATACAAACTATTGTTCAAGAGAAATATACCAAGAACAATATAACAAGCACAAGTAAGTGCAATATAGTCCGATTCGTGCATTTATCTTATTAGGGGATCAATAAGCACACAAATCGGGGTAACCAGATTAGGATACAGGGCATGAAGAAATCATACCTTTCACCGTTGTACTTGTATCCCAATGTTCCTCCGGTGTTCACAAATCAAAATCCTATGATATACATACAATCGAATAATTAATCTAACTATCATTAATTTAATTCGATTATCCCTACGCTCCCTAACTCATACTTACTAAGTCTTTACATTCCTATACCAACATTTTATTTACTTACTTTTATCTACTTACAATGGTTTACTTGCCTACATGTACATGTACATATGTATAGGTGGGTATACATACATACATATATATATATATATATATATGCTAGTTACATTCATTTAGTTTTAGTTTTTTTTTTTTTTGTAAGTTAAGGCTCGACCGACCCACCGACCGACCCAACCCTGGGTCGGTCCATTCCAGTAAGTTTCGTTCTCTGAAATTTCTCCCGACCGACCCAGAACTATTCCGACCGACCCATACGCTCCTGGGTCGGTCCATTGCCGAGAGTTTCGGGTCTGTTGTCCAAGTTCCGGGACCGAACCCACCTCTGGGTCGGTCGAAGTGCGAAACTTCGACAACAGAAAATTCGAGTCCGACCGACCCACGTCCGACCCACGGCCCCTGGGTCGGTCCATTCCCGAGAGGTTATTTTCGTTACCTAAGCTCCGACCGACCCACGGTCCGACCCGGCTGGGTCGGTCGGTAGCAGAAAGCTGCTACAGACTTGTTTTTCAATTCTTTTCTTACCCATTCCTTCCCCAATCTTCCTACATGTAATCCCACATGATATAATGCCATTTAGGCTTCCTAAAACACTTGTTTCATCCACCAATTCCATTACTAAATCCATGAGACAATTTACACAATTTCCTCACTTCCTTTCAACACCTACAACAGTTTTTCATTCTCTAATGCTACAGATTTTCTACAACTCCTACCATTCAATATTTCCTCCACCAATGTTACTCCTAGCATCCCAAATACATTTCCAAGTCATTACATTACCTACACCCAAGTCCAACACTCTTCTCACCAATTCTTGCACACTAATCTTTCCTATCTTCTCCAATGCATGTTGATACATTTTGCTACAGATTTTGCACTTATTACTTCTCATACTACTACTACCATACCATGGTCATTAAACATCTCTACTATCCTCAATACATACCTTGGTTCTCCCATTCACCAAGTCATCTTGAATACATATCCCTACTAAAATTTTGCCATAGTTTACCTACAACTTCTTACTTATCCATACACACATTTTCTCACCAAGTTCATACCTATTCTAGCCACACCCTTACAAGGGTCCTACCAGCAATCAATACAAATATAAATCCATCCCAATACACCAATACTCCATTAAACATCAATACCAATACTCATACACAACCATTTGGCTCCAAGGCCTACAATTCACATACTAATGCACAAATACTCAACTTACTCTCAAATACTCAAAACTTCATAAACTTCAATACTAATACATTAGTTTGGTTTCTTTTATTCGTTTACCCATTCCATTACTCTAATGCATCAAAATTAACATTAGTAAAGAGCTCTTACCTTGAGCTTGTATCTCCTTCAATTCTTTCTCAATTCTTCTCCTCTTTCTTCATTGCCCAAATCGGCCATGTGGGGAATGGAGTTGCCAAACTCCATTCCCATCACCCAATGAACACAAAACAACTATAATTAATATTCTAACCCTTAATTTAATGCTAGTTCATTGAGATGTTTTAAACAAATTTCTAGGGTTTACCTCTTGAAGCTTTTAGGAGGGGTTTTAGCCCTTGATTCAAGAAGGTGTTCTCACCACCATTGGAGGGTTGATATTTTGCTCAAAAGAGAGAGGAAAACAAGGCATTACAACAAGCCAAAATCGGCTACTAAGAAAAATGGAGAAAACTTGAATCTTTTGTGGAGATTTATACCTTGTTGGAAAGAGGAGACTCCAAGCTCCATAGTGGTGTGCTTTTCTCTTCAAATGGGGAAAACCCATGGAGATGAAACTCATCCTTTTCGAATTTTGAAAAGAGGGAAATGGTAGAGGAGGATGAGGGGAGTTCAAATATGTAATTATTTTGAGTTTGGAGCTTACATGGAGGTGGAGCATGAGGTTGAAGAGAGTGAAGTTGCCATTGGAGGCTTGTGGAGCTCCATGAAATCGCCCAACCAGCGAGAGAGGAGGGTGAAATCGGTGAGAGAGAGAAGGAAGAGAGAGAGATGAGTGAATGTGAGAGTGAGGTGAGAGGGAGGGAAATAAAGTAATGTTTACTTTATTGCTTTTGCTTTTGGCTCTCTTATTTAATTAGCTAGTTACATGTGTGTGTGTGTGAGGGGTTATTTAGCTAGTAAAAACCGGTCCCCTTACAGTATACTAGCTGGAGCGTTTTTCGTCTTTTACAGAAAACGCTCGTTATTTTACCGGGTTTGGGTACTATTCACTAACCGGACCCGTTTTCCGGAATTTTCTCGTTTAATTAATTTTATTGACTATTAAGCTCCCATAGATGCTTAATAATTATTATTTAATGATTTATAATTTTTACGGGTCTGTTTGACCACTTAAAGTCACGGTTTCGGGTTTCTCGAAAAGCGTGCTCTAAAGTTCTATTAGCGTTTTAATACTTTATTTGGATCCGTTTTCTTCGGGAGTTGTTCCCATATATTATTTAGGTCTTATTAAACCTTTAGAATCCATATAATACGCTAACCGAGGTCTCATACCTCCTATGGTTATTTAACGCTTATTTAGCGTTTTTCGCCTTTTAAGCGTTTCTTTATTTCTTTGGATTTATTTTCCTTACAATATTAATTAGGTACCATTAGGCCCTTAAATACGTATTAGATTAATTTTAATCCCTATATTTAAGTTCGGGGTATTTCAATCTACCCCCCTTAAGAACTTTGTCCTCAAAGTTGTTCGAGGTTATGGGATTACTATACTTACTCCTTATACTTGTCTAGTGCCAAAGTCATACATCCTTCCTCCTTACAACTCCCAATCTATTCCTCAGGGTTCCTACATACCATACCATACCAATGTACATATTACTCCAATCCGCATTCCTACCAATCATCCGGTTCCTCATTACACGGTTCATACATACATACAGTGCAAAGCTACCCCAAAGCAATGCAATACACATCACAATCCCGTAGGCACTCAGTCATTTCGACACAGGACTCCTCTATGTCCTGTTGCCCTTGGAATAATATAATATGCTACACTTATCCTCTCCGGTATAACTTCCAACAATTACTTACTCTCCAGTCTAAGAAAATTCTTTTTCAACTACTAATTAGAAATCTTTCTAAAGCATACAACTCCAAGTTCCAATTTATATTCATTACTCCTATCCTAAGTGTGATTCTTGTGACACTTAAGGGGAGCTTCAAGAATCATTCGACCCTGATGTGATCAGCATCAGTGTTGAACTATCTTTCCACCCCAATTTGTGTTCGGTTTCCTTGATCTGATCAGGATCAAGTTCGACTTCCCACATCAGTTTCAAACAACCAAATAATTTAATGTTTTCATTTTCTATCTTTTTACCCTTTCTAGTCGTGATACAAATTCATACATCTCCAAAGGATGGAATCAATCCATCAATCATCCTCACTCTACTTCCCAAATGCTTTACTCCGTGGTTCAATACCTAAATGCTCATTCATCGACTATCATTACTTCCATTCACTACTCTTCTTCATCTCAACTATTCTAACTAAGAAATACTGTATTTGTGAAATTCAGTTGTTCTCAATTCCCATCAAATGATTACTTACGAATACACTACTCATGGCTACATTCCTCTACTACTCATAGTCCATTCGTACTACTTCTTTAAGGGTTACAATACTTGTGGAGCTCCGTCCACTACTCGTTACTCTTTACTTACTAATACTCTACGCTGGTGTTACAAGATGGGTACATTCCTCCTATGGATTTGCATATTTAATGCCTAGTTACCATAATATAATATGAATGAGTACTTATGTTTATTTAACATAGTATCAATCATCAATTGATTCATTTGTGCTATGCACATTATGGTTTATGTGTTTTATTCACAAAACTTCCATTAAGCGGTTTTCGCTCTACCCCCCTTAAAAGGGATTACGCCCACGTAATCTACCATATGTTTATTATTAAACATTGGTTTAATCAATTTGGGCAATCTGAAGCGTTTAGCTTCACTACGGTATACTATACAATATGCTCTGGTCAAAGGGTCCTAACCATACCAATGGTTTAGTCTTTGCACCAAGAATTCCTCTATGAGTTTATTTAACTCACAAACAATTTGGTTCTAGCCTATTAGGCTTCAAGGCATTAATAGCCCTTCTACTATACTTACTAGGTATATTATCTCCTAGCTAGGGCCCACTAGCTTCTGCTGCGCGACCCTGATAGCTTGGGTTATTCACCCTTCTTGTTATCCTTAATGTGCTATACATAACCTTTTATCCGTCTGTTATGGGAATAAGGTTCTAAAACAAATTTGGTATTCTTTTACCGTGTTCGAACTCGATGAGTTTAGATTGTAACCAGCTTCTGGTGATCTATTATACATACTATCCGTACTCTCACGATTATTCGCTAAGTTCCTCCGACTTATTGTCGGGTGAGGTTAAGTCACTACTTAGTTGTAGTGCTTTCTTTGATGTCAATAGTTTCTGAATCCTACAAGTTCTTCTGGTTCAGTACAAGTGTCTTTACTTGTATGACCTTGCATTTTATGCGTCGGTCCTAGTGACTTTGTTACGTCTCCTTTCACCTTTTATTCCAATGGAATTCACATCTTGTGATTGTTAGTGAGTTTACACTCTTCGTGCTTCTTTGGCTTAGGCCGCACGGTTTGTTGCTAAGCTTCCTTAGCTGGCTCATGCCATAGTTGTTGGTGGAAAGGAGGGGCTACTACGGTTTACATTTGCCATATCCCTAACCATCCCATTAGATCATTAACTGCGCAAGTGCAATACCAAAACACTCAGTCATACAGAGTGCAGAGGCGTAAGCGCTTGACAGTAAGTCACTTATGTGATAGAAAGAATATTTCTGCCTGTCTTCCATACTTATACTCCGTGTCGTTATCTAACTACTTCCTCTTGTCGGTCGCTTGTTGCGCACCGTATTCTTACTCATTGTACAACGTCGTTCTTACTGTTTCTGTTATTGTGATAGTTTCTCTTTACTCCTTGCCATTGTCATAGGCACCATTTCCTTATGGTGTAAGTACACTAGGGGTTTCCTAGTTCATATGTATGATGATTGTTGTAGCATACGCGCTACTATTATCTTCCCATTGTGGGGATGTTTTATTTCACTTAGGTTTCATGTGTAGGTTGGCTTACCTCACATTATTTCCATCATTTATGATACCATTTACCAATTATCTTGGTTGACAATGGATGAAGTAATTTATCGGGTTACAGGCTCTCTTGAGCGTTGGTCATTCATGGTGTGCAATGTGCACTCACATTGATTGTTTTGACAACCATTGTCCTTCAGTGCCGAGCATCGGTTATAGGCTCCAGCTGTGTGGTCTTACTTTGTATGTACATCACCGGGACATCCCAAGAAACTTCAAGGGTTTTCTGGTCCCGTTCTATCATTGATAGATGAAGTTCTTGTTGAGAGGTCTGTTCCACTCATAAGTTTCGTGATGAGGTTTACCATGTTGGTGTTATACAGTGGTTCACACATGCTTAGGTGCATGTGAAGTATACTTACTCCTTTAAGTCATAATAGTTTGGAATGTCTTTTCTTGTTCGATCGCCTCTTGGCAGCATCTATATGCGTAGGCTTTACTGTTATAATAGATGGAAGCCTTTCTAAGGGTTCCCATCTTCACCACATCGGTGGTCTTTGGCTAACGGGGAGTACCTTCCTTGGGTTTCTCGTAGTGTCAAAATGTGGACTAGGCCAATGTTGGCATTTTCCTGATTCTTATGCCTCTGTGTTATTAGCTACAGTAGGCATGAGGGTAATTAGATCTCGTCAACTGTATACTAGACTGGTGTTCTAGTGACGGTGACACTGAGATGGCCATTACTCCAAGCCACTCAGGATGTTGGGTTTGAACTGATGGTCCAGTTGTTGATTTCTTGTCGTATGAGACAATATCTCTTGCAAGTCTTGTTATCAAATTGTGTGGGTTATGCAACGTTAAGGTTTACCTAACATAGTTGTTGATGGCTTTTAAGCCGTATTGCTGCGGCTATGCTCTTTGCAAGCTGCTTCTTCACATTTCCACTTCTTGTATACCCCATAGGTTGGGGGTATTACTGGGCTCCATGGTAAGTCGTGACATCACGCTTCCGTTCATAGGAGGTCTTTAGGCATTTTGGTGTTAATTATGGCCTTCTAGTAATTTAGGGCATTTCCTGTTAAGTGAAATCCCTTCGGTGTCTAACCGAGTGTATGTTTAGCTTCTGTGCTTTTATCACGTCGTGTTGTTCAACTGTCGTTATCTCAGACACCCTTCAAGGATTGCTCCTGGGTGTTGGTAGTTATGCCGTTACATCCGGCTAATGTTTATAACATGTGTGTCCTCTATACCGTCTTATGGTATTGTATTAAGCTTTTCCCTTAGGTTTATAATGTCTCCCGTCGTTGGGTAGACGTTTATCCTTGTTCCTAGCGCTTGCGACTAGGTTTAATATTCCCTTCAATGATGGGTTTTACTTTATGGTAATCTGGTGATTGCTCTCGGGAGTCCTGTCCCGTTTGTCGAGCATTGTGGTGTTCACGTTTAGGCAGTTGCCTTACTGTGTCAGGCTGGGTATACTCCAGCTGTCATATATTAGCTTGATGTTTCTGGGACATATCCAATGTCTATACTTGCTAGTCTGTGCTCTTTGCACTTTCCAGTTTCTATTCCTCATCTTCAGATGGGTTCTCTGAGTTCCTTTATACTTGATCGTCTGAGGTGTCAGCTGTTTGGTTTGAACTTACTGACGGTCCGTAGAACGGAGTTGACTACTTCCCGTGCGTCGTACACTACATGTATACATACGTGGGGTACCATGTTGATACGTTACCACTTACCCGACTACGTGTCAGGCCCGCAAGCTCCTTCGGAGTGCGGTTGTCCCACATCCCGTAATTGGGTACACTCGTAGTGTTCGTCACACGCCTAGGTGAAGTATTCTATTGTCAACTCCTCTGGTATCACTCTATGATACTCACCGAAATTCTGTTGGTTTGGTTTAAAATCCAAGGTTTTAAAGAAAGTTATGGTCTGGAAGAAGGGTTTGGTTTTGAAAACAATGGTTCGGTGTTAAAAGAAATATCTCATGGCATAGCCATGTTGAGGTCTTGACCAAGTCTAGCGTCCCGCTGACTGGTATGTTCTGAGTACAGTGGTCGGGTCATAAGCCTTCCCAAGGTTTCATACGTCTGGTTGTTAGGATGTGTGATCCTGTGGTTGTTTCGTTACGGTCGCCGTACATTACTATGTACTTGTGACATATTATTGTTCCTTTACATATTCGTGTTGTTACTGCACTTGCCGTGGCAAGTGCGTGGTACTGGTGGTTTTTGGGTAATCCTATGTCGATCACGGTACTGTTCCCACTCGTGTGTTAGTCGTATTGACTGTTTCCTTGATTCTATTGATCTATAATTGGTATACTCGATCCTTTAGGTAGTTTCTCGGCGGTCTAGACATGGCTGTCGTAGATCTGGGTACTTCTCCAATCCTTGGAGATTCCCTTTACTTGGTTTAAAGTTGTTCCTTGTGGCTCGTTCCCACACACTTGTGGTGGTTACGGAACCTACCTTGTTTAGGCACTTCCTCGTAGTCCTATTGTGATTGTATCTCATGGTTATGCTTATAGTTGTCTGAGCTATATTGGCCAGATATTGCAATCTTTTGGCGTTGTAGTTTGGAGTTATTGTTCTTGATTATGTCTTAGCCAGCTAGCATGCCGTCGGTGGTGCTGCTTGACATTACTGTTGTCCCGCAGACTTGTGTCTCGGGTTATGTTATTACTCCTTTTTCCATTTCGTTGTACCGTTAGTGCTTCTTTCCTGCTGCTGGTTGACTAGCCAGGTCTCGCGACTGCTAAGCACGTCGCCCCATGTTGTTGTAAGTTGCAGCCTCCTCGTGGTTGGAGTGCTCATTCAACCGCTGTTGAGTGCGGGTATTGTTGTTCGACCGGAACCATCTCCGGGACTTCCAATCCTTGCATCTACTATATGTCAGGTTCTTGTTTACTGTATGATTGCTTCACAACTGCCAGATCGGGTTTTTCCGAGTATGAGAGAGACTTTCCTTCTCTCTGGCGTACTTTCCCAAGTTATACAATGGGGTTTGCGGTGGGCGGGACTGGTATTGTAGGTATCCGGTACTCACCGGGAGTTCCTAACTAGAATATCTCTAATGCTAACACTAAGCCCTTAGCCCTAGCTTCTAATTCCTAACTCGGTATCCTAAACTCGGTACCTCCAGTCATCAGAGCGATACTTCGCTCTGATACCACTTTTTGTAACACCCCTACCATTAATTACAATACTTACCGTCCAATCTCCTTACATACCAGATACACGCAGCGGATATATTCTTACATACATTGGGTGATACAATGCCGTTAGTCACCCACGTGACTAACAAGGCTACTACTTCTACTATACAGCATCGGTCTGATGGACCGGAATCCCGAGTACTACAAATCTACAATACATTCTCCATTTACCAAATACTGCTACAGTCTCATTCAATACAATACTCCAATACAATACAATAAATCTACACATACGAGTTTACAGGATCCTTATTCAAGTACAATACCTCTTCCAAGTTCCTACCTACTCATAGAGACTATTACTACCATTCCTCACTCATACTCCCTTACTTCTAATTACAAGGGGGTGCCCCCGGTCTCTTCCTTGACCATATTCGCTTCGGGTACCTGCACACTAAAAAATGTCCCCCGAAGGGGTCAGCTTTCGCCGAGCATGATAACCGCATACCCCGCGTACTAGTGAGGGTACGCCGACTACTTGGCGACGAAATTGCGGTTCATTTTATCATACATACATGCATACATGCTCTTATACACAATACAATAATACTTACACAAGCATTCATACGTACACTTCATTTCGTACAAGGAATACAATGCAGCCATCCAATACATACTTACCTTCTTCCGAATACACATACTCATTACATACACAAGGTACAGTTCTGTTAGCTCGTTGGTCCACCGGGTTAATCGGGTGGAGATTACTCTTGTACTCGTTACTCCATACCATACGCATACATACTCATACTCATAACTCGTACTCACTCATACATACTGTTTACTTTCTCTTACTCATGTTAAGTCGTCGGGACCTCCGGCCCGGGAACTACTCGGTCCCCCACCGGGATTTACTTGGTTCACTAATCCGGATGCTACCCATTAAGGGATTTGGGCCATGGACCAGCTTAAGAACCAGGAATCGGATCCAACTCTTGTGTCACCTCATCCTCGCGTGGCCGAAGCTATATCGGACTTGTACTCATTCCAATTTACTCACTTAAGTTAGGAGTTAGATAGTTAGGAATTAGCACAAGTCAATATTCAAGCCACATACAAATACAATGCCCCAATATACATTCATACTAATTACAATACAACATAGTACAATACAAGATCATTTACGCCATATCATCATCCATTAATTCATGAATATACAAACTATTGTGCAAGAGAAATATACCAAGAACAATATACACAAACACAAGTAAGTGCAATATAGTCCGGTTCGTGCGTGTATCTTATTAGGTGATCAAAGTAAGCACCAATCGGGGGGTAACCAGATTAGGAGACAGGGGCATGAAGAAATCATACCTTCACCGTTGTACTTGTATCCCAATGTCCTCCGGTGTTCACAAATCAAATCCTATGATATACTTACAATCGATAATTAATCTAAAACTATCATCATTTAATTGATTATCCCTTACGCTCCTAACTCATACTTACTAAGTCTTTACATTCCTATACCAACAGTTTATTTACTTACGTTATCTACTTACAATGGTTTTACTTGCTACATGTACATGTACATATGTATAGGTGGGTATACATACATACATATATATATATATATGTGTATATATATGCTAGTTACATTCATTTAGTTTTAGTTTTTTTTTTTTTGTAAGTTAAGGCTCGACCGACCCACCGACCGACCCAACCCTGGGTCGGTCCATTCCAGTAAGTTTCGTTCTCTGAAATTTCTCCCGACCGACCCAGAACTATTCCGACCGACCCATACGCTCCTGGGTCGGTCCATTGCCGAGAGTTTCGGGTCTGTTGTCCAAGTTCCGACCGACCCACCTCTGGGTCGGTCGAAGTGCGAAACTTCGACAACCGAAAATTCGAGTCCGACCGACCCACGTCCGACCCACGGCCCCTGGGTCGGTCCATTCCCGAGAGGTTTATTTTCGTTACCTAAGCTCCGACCGACCCACGGTCCGACCGGCTCTGGGTCGGTCGGGGTAGCAGAAAGCTGCTACAGACTTGTTTTTCAATTCTTTTCTTACCCATTCCTTCCCCAATCTTCCTACATGTAATCCCACATGATATAATGCCATTTAGGCTTCCTAAAACACCTTGTTTCATCCACCAATTCCATTACTAAATCCATGAGACAATTTACACAATTTCCTCACTTCCTTTCAACACCTACAACAGTTTTTCATTCTCTAATGCTACAGATTTTCTACAACTCCTACCATTCAATATTTCCTCCACCAATGTTACTCCTAGCATCCCAAATACATTTCCAAGTCATTACATTACCTACACCCAAGTCCAACACTCTTCTCACCAATTCTTGCACACTAATCTTCCTATCTTCTCCAATGCATGTTGATACATTTTGCTACAGATTTTGCACTTATTACTTCTACTACTACTACCATACCATGGTCATTAAACATCTCTACTATCCTCAATACATACCTTGGTTCTCCCATTCACCAAGTCATTCTTGAATACATAATCCCTACTAAAATTTTGCCATAGTTTACCTACAACTTCTAACTTATCCATACACATTTTCTCACCAAGTTCATACCTATTCTAGCCACACCCTTACAAGGGTCCTACCAGAAATCAATACAAATATAAATCCATCCCAATACACCAATACTCCATAAACATCAATACCAATACTCATACACAACCATTTGGCTCCAAGGCCTACAATTCACATACTAATGCACAAATACTCAACTTACTCTCAAATACTCAAAACTTCATAAACTTCAATACTAATACATTAGTTTGGTTTCTTTTATTCGTTTACCCATTCCATTACTCTAATGCATCAAAATAACATTAGTAAAGAGCTCTTACCTTGAGCTTGTATCTCCTTCAATCCTTCTCAATTCTTCTCTCTTCTTCATTGCCCAAATCGGCCATGTGGGGAATGGAGTTGCCAAACTCCATTCCCATCACCCAATGAACACAAAACAACTATAATTAATATTCTAACCCTTAATTTAATGCTAGTTCATTGAGATGTTTTAAACAAATTTTCTAGGGTTTACCTCTTGAAGCTTTTAGGAGGGGTTTTAGCCCTTGATTCAAGAAGGTGTTCTCACCACCATTGGAGGGTTGATATTTTGCTCAAAAGAGAGAGGGAAAACAAGGCATTACAACAAGCCAAAATCGGCTACTAAGAAAAATGGAGAAAACTTGAATCTTTTGTGGAGATTTATACCTTGTTGGAAAGAGGAGACTCCAAGCTCCATAGTGGTGTGCTTTTCTCTTCAAATGGGGAAAACCCATGGAGATGAAACTCATCTTTTCGAATTTTGAAAAGAGGGAAATGTAGAGGAGGATGAGGGGAGTTCAAATATGTAATTATTTTTGAGTTTGGAGCTTACATGGAGGTGGAGCATGAGGTTGAAGATGAAGTTGCCATTGGAGGCTTGTGGAGCTCCATGAAATCGCCCAACCAGCGAGAGAGGAGGGTGAAATCGGTGAGAGAGAGAAGGAAAGAGAGAGAGATGAGTGAATGTGAGAGTGAGGTGAGAGGGAGGGAAATAAAGTAATGTTTACTTTATTGCTTTTTGCTTTTGGCTCTCTTATTTAATTAGCTAGTTACATGTGTGTGTGTGAGGGGTTATTTAGCTAGTAAAAACCGGTCCCCTTACAGTATACTAGCTGGAGCGTTTTTCGTCTTTTACAGAAAACGCTCGTTATTTTACCGGGTTTGGGTACTATTCACTAACCGGACCCGTTTTCCGGAATTTTCTCGTTTAATTAATTTTATTGACTATTAAGCTCCCATAGATGCTTAATAATTATTATTAATGATTTATAATTTTTACGGGTCTGTTTGACCACTTAAAGTCACGGTTTCGGGTTTTCTCGAAAAGCGTGCTCTAAAGTTCTATTAGCGTTTTAATACTTTATTTGGATCCGTTTTCTTCGGGTGTTGTTCCCATATATTATTTAGGTCTTATTAAACCTTTAGAATCCATATAATACGCTAACCGAGGTCTCATACCTCCTATGGTTATTTACGCTTATTTAGCGTTTTTCGCCTCTTAAGCGTTTCTTTATCTTTTGGATTTATTTTTCCTTACAATATTAATTAGGTACCATTAGGCCCTTAAATACGTATTAGATTAATTTAATCCCTATATTTACGTTCGGGGTATTTCATTAAATTTAGCCTCTTATATTTAGTTATCATTTAAAACACCAATATCTAGTTTGGGGTATTTAAATCTACCCCTTAAAAGAAATTTGTCCTCACCAAGTTCACATATGTGCTTAACCATTCCACGATATCAATTCCCTTATCTTAACCCACATCTTATATTCACATTCCAAACATCTCAGACTCAAAGGTCAATCCAACTACACAATACATAAAGTATTATACATAACTCAAAACTTAACACCAAAGTGTAGCAACTTACACAAATTCACATCTTAAACAAACCAAACAAACGACAACATGATCGTTTCTAACTCAAAAGGAGGAAGCTCTACCCCCCTTAAAAAAGGGGTACGCCCCGTACCCTGTACAGACAATCTAGTCTGTAAACAAAAGAAGGGTACTTCGCCCTCATCTTATCCTCTAATTCCCATGTGGCCTCTTCGACATCCTAGTTAGACCAGAGAACCTTCACCAGTCGCACTCACTTATGGCGAGTGTCCTAGTCTTACTGTCCAAGATTCTCTGAGGAGTTTCCACTGATCTCATATTCGGTTCTAAAGTCAACCTCTCAGGTTCTAACACATGGGAGGGGGGGTGCATGTATTTCTTTAACTGTGAAACATGAAAAACATCATGCACTTTACCCAGCTCAGCAGGTAAATTCAACCTGTAAGCAACCAGGCCCACCCGCTCCGTAATCTCATAAGGACCAACAAATTTCGGGCTTAATTTGCCCTCTGCCCAAACCTGAATACACCCTTCATCGGTGAAACTCACAGAAATACCTGGTCGCCCACTGCGAAACTCCAGTCCCGTCGTCGAACATCAACATACGAATTCTGCCTATCTTGAGCAGCTTTCATGTTCTCCCTGATTTGGTGAATTCAGCTTTAACTTGCTCTAAGTACTCTGGTCCTATAATGACCGTCTCACTTTGCTCATCCCAGCAGAGCGGTGTACGACATGGTCTACCGTACAACGCTTGAAAAGGTGCCATCTTGATCGAAGCGTGATAGCTATTGTTGTATGAAAACTCGATCAGATGTAGTCTGTCAATCCCACTGCCCTGGAAGTCTAAGGCACATGCCCTCAGCATGTCCTCAAGTGTGAATAGTTCGCTCAGTCTGACCATCTGTCTGAGGATGGAACGCGGTACTCAGCTTGAGTTCTGTACCCACCGCTTCTCTAGTAGCTCTCCAGTACCTCAAAAGAATCTCGTATCTCTGTCTGACACTATGGTCTTTGGTATCCCGTGGTCTCATTATTTCTTTCTCAATCAACTCAGCTAATTTGGTCACCTTCCAAGTATCCTTCAACGGTATGAATCGGGCTACTTTGGTAAGGCGATCCACCAATACCCATATCATGTTGAGACCTCCCGTAGCAGGTGGGAGTCCAACCACAAAGTCCATGGAGATATCATGGAACTTCCACTCCGGAACTTGCATCGACTGTACCATTCCCCGGTCGTCAATGCTCGAATTTTACCTTCTGGCATGTGAGACACCTCAAGACGAACTCGGTAACATCTGTCTTCATCACCGACCACCAGAAGTATCTTTTCATGTCTTTATACATTTTAGAGGCTCTCGGATGGATGGAAACTGAAGAACAGTGTGATTCTCTAAGTATACGGTCTTTAGATCCGTGTTGTCCCGTGGTATGCATAATTGGCCCTTAAGTTTGATCAGATCATCGTCGTGAAGTCTGAAGTTGTATTTCTGACTCTCAAAGGTACCATCTGTCAGCTTCTGTCTGACCTCTCTCATGTACTATCTGTCCTTGAGCCTCTCGCACCTCATCAACCAAGCTGGAGAAAGAAAATAGTGAATGGAGTGAGTGTGCTCGACGGCTCAGGGCGTCTGCTACAACATTGGCCTTTCCCTCTTTGTATTGGAGGTCAATGTCATAGTCTTTCAGAAACTCTAACCATTCCTCTGTCGAAGATTCACCTCCTTCTGAGTGAATATGTATCTCAAACTCTTATGATCGGTGTAGATCGTCACACTAACCCCGTATAAGTAGTGGAGCCATATCTTCAAAGCGAAGACTACAGCTCCCAGCTCTAAATCATGTGTGGGGTAGTTGTCCTCATGTTTCTTCAACTGGCGTGAGGCATATGCCACCACCTTGCCATGTTGCATGAGCACGCAACCCAGCCCTCTGCGGATGCATCACAATAAACCTCAAAGCCCTCTGTACCGTCTGGAATGGTCAGAACGGGTGCAGTGGTCAGTGAGTCCTTCAAGCTCTGAAATGATTTCTCACAGTCAGCCGTCCACAAGAACGGTGCATCTTTCTTCATCAGATGGTCATCGGTTTAGAGACCTGCTGAAATCCCTAACAAACTCCTGTAGTAAACTGCCAGACCGAGAAAGCTCCGGATGTCGGTAACAGTCTTCGGCCTTGGCCAAGTACGTACGGCATCAATCTTTGCTGGATCCACTGAGATCCCAGCATCTGAGATGACATGACCTAGGAAAGAGACCTGGTCAAGCCAAAACTCACACTTGGAGAACTTAGCATACAGCTGGTTCTCCCTCAATATTTCAATACTCTCCTCAGATGTTCCTCATGTTCAATGTTAGATTTCGAGTATATCAAAATGTCATCAATAAACACCACAACCGACTTGTTTAGCTGCTCCCGGAACAAGCGGTTCATCAGATCCATAAACTTCGCTGGGCGTTCGACAAACCGAACGGCATCACTATAAACTCATAGCGGCCGTATCGTGTTCGGAATGCCGTCTTCTCAATGTCTCCCTCCTTAATGGCTATCTGATGATACCCCGATCTGAGATCAATCTTGGAGAACACAGATGCTCCCTTCAACTGATCGAACATATCGTCAATGCGGGGTAGTGGGTACTTATTCTTCACTGTCACTGCATTCAGTTCACTGTAGTCGATGCAGAGGTGGAGACTACCATCCTTCTTCTTCACGAAGAGGACTGGCGCTCCCCATGGTGACAAACTTGGTCTTACAAATCCCTTATCTAACAAATCTTTCAATTGTTCCTTTAACTCTGTCATTTCTGCTAGAGCCATACGGTATGGTGCCTTGGCTATCGGTCCGATACCAGGTAGCAGCTCGATGGTAAACTCTACCTCCCGAGTGGCTGGCATGCCGGGCAGTTCCCCTGGAAATAAGTCGGGGAACTCCGACACTACCGGTAAGTCGGGGTCGAACTCAGGGTCTCTCTCTATGTCCTGTACATAGCAGAGGTACACTTCTCTTTTCTCCTCAATTCCTTATACATTGCCATGGCAGTGATGATCTTAGTCGAAGGCTCTCTGGGCCTCTGGCGGTATGATATTGTTACCCCAGACGGACTCTTGAGCAGCAATCTATGCTCGGCGCAGAGGATACGTCCCTTGTGCCGCTCCAACCAGTTCATCCCGAAGATGAAATACCCCAAACCTAGTTATGTTGTTTAAACACCTAAATATGGTGTATTAAGACTAAAAAGAGTCTTAGAAACATTAGTAAACAAATTTAAACAAAAGAAAACACAAAATGTGCTTTAAAGTCAATAAGAGCCAAAAAGGTGCTCTAAGCTTGGGATCTACTTGGTTAAGACCTAACGAACTTACCAAGACCTCATTATATACTAATGGACTTATTAAACCAATTACCAAAGAAAACCAAGCTTGAAAACAAGTTAAAACACAAAATGTGCTTTAAGAAGTCTTAAAGCACATTTTTGAAAAATTGTCTTGTAAATGAGTTTTGAGTGGCTAAATGTCCATCATTACTCTTAAATATATATGTGTACTATATAGTATCACATTTGGGTGGCAATATTAATGGGAAATCAAAAATTTCACTTCTAAGTGCCTTGTTTAGGTGAATAGTGATTTTTATAAGCTAGTTTGTAACATATGTTGTGTTAAGTAATTAAATTGACAAACAAAGATTAAAATACCCTCATTTAACATAGGGGGCCGGTTTTCTAAGTGTGGTGACTCACCACTCTTTAGTAATATAATAAGTAAGTAAAGAAAACTAATTAAAACTACTTTTACTTTATTACTACAAATATCTTCTTAAAAGCAAATTCTATCTTCATTCTCATTTCTTTCCTTCATTTCCCACGGTCCCAACCTTCTTCTTCCTTCCTTCTTGCTGTTCTCTCACACACGGTAATATCACCACCACCATGAAAACTCCATCTTTGACCTCTTGCTAAATCAAGCTCACTTGTCCAAATCAAATTCTAAGACCACCAATCTCTCCTCTCATCAAGCTCTTCATTTCTATCTTCTCAAAACTTCAAGAGCCCCATTTCGGTGCCATGGAGTTCCACCATTGAAGGAGGAGCTTGAGCTTGTCTTTTTACATATTGTTGATCTCCTTTGCTTCTAGGTAAGGAATCTCAAAGAAAAATCATGTTTCCTCCATGTTTTGTTGTTGACCGAAAATACACATTGATGTAGCTCTTTGTGTGACTTTGTTCTAGCTTCATTCCAACTTTCATGGACTAGGTGGAGTCCTCTCTTGTTATATATTCAAACTCTCTTCAAAGACCAAGGTAAAACAACTACATTAATGTTTTTGAAACAATGTAAAATTAGGGTTTACAATGAGATGAAGCTTAAAGCTTGAATACTCATTATGATGTTTGTATATTGTTTAGAACTTGACAAGGAAAACAAATAACTTACGGTTTTATAAGGAAAACAAGAAAGAAGTTGTTTGGAAAAGAGGTAAATATACTAACCTAATGTTGTTTTAATGCCTTAGGAGAAATGAGCTTATAATGCTTGTTAAAACTACCTAAAGAGCAAAAGGTGAATGACCTAGTAAATGTTCTCAAGGAGACTAGTAAAAGAACATATGTCTTGTTGTATGTATTTGCAGGTCAAAGGCTTATATATTGTGGAAATTCAGTGTTTATGATTTAAGCACTTTAAGGGCCTAAGATCCATGCATTTTAAGGGCCTAAGTGCCATGCAATTTAAGTTATGTAGTACATTTAGTATAGTGAGATTTGAGTGAAGTGTTGTGTATGAGAGTGTTCTTGGTGATTTAGGTGTTCATGTGTGATTAGTGGTGATAATAAGTGCTTGGGCGTAACAAAATGCTAGGAGAACCTATGTCGAAATTTAGGAAATGCATAAGTAGTTCAAGATGTCTTAAAGGAATTTTGATGAATTAGGAAGTGTTCTAGTGTGTAATAAGGACTTAGGCATGATCTTGAGGTTTTAGTTTATACCAAAGTCATTTTGGACTTAGATTGAGACTTAGGCAAACTTTGGATAAATAAGGGAAAGTGTAAGCTTAGAAAAAGAGATTTCAATGATGACATAAAGAGTTTTAGTTTGTAAGAAATGATGTTAAAGTAATGAGTTGTGTGGAAGAAATATCTTGGAATAATGATTAGAATAGGCATGGAATACACTTAGAAACTTAAGGAGAAGATACTATAAGTGTTGGAGGCTTTGGGGAAATTTGGTTAAGTGTTTAAAGGCTTAGAAATTGGAGTATAATGCCTTGTCCGAACTTCCGTCCGGATGTGGAAGTTCGGACAGGCCTGTTGGGTAAAGGAATTCTCACTCGCGAGCAGTGTCCGAACTTGGGGAAGTCCGGACACTAGTTCGGACGTACCCACCCATCCTTAGGATTATCCTTGAACTGTGTCCGAACTTGGGAAGTCCGGACACATGTTCGGACGCAGGATTTCTGTCTAGATTTTTCTCGGCTCACGTCCGAACTTCCGAAGTCCGGACATAAGTTCGGACGTGTGTCTGTTTTCTGTCTAAAGTTACGGCTTGCGTCCGAACTTAGGGGCTCGGACACAAGTTCGGACAGGCCACTGTATGGACCAAAAATTATTGTTTTAAGATGGGAATTGTTATCTAAAAATGGTAGTTGGTTAGTAATGATATTATAAGGTTATGTAAGACATGTTAGGTGGGTTTTAAAGGCAATTAAAAGGATGAAAAGTTGTAACAAGTGTAAAATAAAAATAAACTAGTAATGTTGAGTAGATAATGTTAATAATGGACTAGTGCGTTAATTAACCGACGTTACTAATGTGTTTAGGATTCTCTCAAGGTGGAAACCAGTCGAGGCAAGGACCGAGGTATGGTTTTCTTGCAGTCTGTTGCCTACCGGTTTACACCGGCTTGTGTGTTGTTTGTTTTTCTGTGTGTTTATGACTTTGTAAGATTAAACCATGTAAAGAGTTTACCGTTGTTAAATATTATTATGTTGTTAAGTATGACTCTCTCTTCCCTTGTGTGTCTAACAAGACTTGACCTATTATTGTGAATTGTTTGTTGAGTTCAATGATGAACTACTAACAAGGGCTAACGGGGGAAGTGAGGAGTCCGGTCTGTTCCGGCCACGCGTGTGAGTATGGGAGTCGATGTCATAACCGGTTCGATTCTCTCTGTATGTTATGGTTGTGTTTCCAATTTGGTTTCCAACCTTCCCTTTAGCTTAACCAAGGCTATTTTACTGACTCACGTCGGGCCACAGGGGCATACTATGTGTTATTTCGGTGGGCTTGGATCACTATATCCGAGGCACCTTGTGTTAAGTTAACCGTTCAATCTAACAGGACGGTAACGAGTTATGTAACGAGCTTAGCATGAGCATGGCAACATTCTCTAGGCTCTCAATGGGGACTAACGGTGTTGGTTCTCTTCCTAAAAGGAATTGTATGTGTGTGATGTGTGTTATGACGTGTACATTACCCATGTTATGTTATACATGTATAAGTTGTGTGTTTTAAAATAAATATCATGTCATCATGACAAATAGTTTGCGCGCATCCCGGTAGCCGATGGGCTGCGCGTTAGCCATACCAGCCAAGGGTTGCTGACCCCCTCGGGGGATCCATATTTCTTTTACTACAGGATGAGGATCGAAGAAGCGGAGTGGCTCTAGATCCTAGGATGTAGTTTACTTTGAGTACTTTTGGATGTTGGCCCGGGATGCGCCTGTGCTCCCGTGGCGTATTATATACTTGGTTATGACAGTTTACAGTGACGGTATACAGTGAAGGATTTATGTAAACACTCGGTATTTTGTTGATGTATATATGTGGTTGTTAGTTCTATGCTCGGAGTCTGATCATCAGACCGTACACTTGTATTTATTCAGCCTTGTTAACCACGTGGGTGGTTGACGGCGTTGTAGCACCATTCGTTTAGTTACTGTTTAGTGGTTTATATTCCGCTGCGATTTCAAGTAGTGTTATGTGCGTAGTAGGGGTGTTACAGAAGATAACATCAAATCCTAGCTCACTGAACTCAATAAAACTGACTAGAAAGTCTTCTCCCTTAATTCTGACAGTGGCTCCTCGGTAGTAACGAGTGCAACGAACCTTCTCCTTAGACGGGAGCGTAACCGTGAAGTCGGGTAGCTCATCAGTGTCTAGCCCCAACCTGCTCGCGAAAGATGCCGAGACAACAGTATGCGAGGCCCCTGAGTCGAAGAGAACTGATGCCTCAATCCCATTAATCGGAAAGGTGCCGGTGAGGATAGTACCGCTGGCGTCAGCCTGTGCCTCTGTAAGTACGCTTAACGCACCTTCCGTACTGAGTCCATAACCTAATTGTGTTCACAAGCTACATGAGTATTGATGGTATAACAAGAGTCGTAACAATTTATATGAACAACACTGTTATTTTATTCACAACCATCCTGTTTACAACAGAGCTTTAATCTTACATCTCATTCCTCATTTCGTTCTAACAGTACATGACTAATATGTCTAAAGGTTAGGTTTAATCTCCCAGGTCTCATATGCGTCGCATTGATTACTGCTGACGGTGTTGTATTCAACTTGATTCTCTTAATCCATGGTATAACATCCTGATTCTCCTCCTATAATTAATACCTCAAGATTTAAGTACCAACTTATTTGCACGGTCCGCACGCTTCTGCTCGCCGTATAAAAACTCTGCATCATCCCAATGGACCAAGACACTACGGGTATCCCCCTTTCGAGAGACTCCGTTGTCGTCGTTATCCTGGTGTAGTCCAAGTCGCCCATCCTTCTCGTAGAAGTTTATAATGCAAATGTCTGCCCGAATGTCTGGAATCGGTTCAGCTTCCAATTGCTGAGCGATTTCCACGACTTGTGTAATAACTGGATGGAACTCTTCGGGTATTCCCGGTGTGAGACTCCATCTTGCATCCTCGTGGTTTGGTAATTCTTGGCATACGATTCCAATCCTTGCCTAAGCTCATCATTTTTAATTTCATTCTCGTTCCCCCTGGGTACTCCGGTGTGTAAAACCCTCCCGGTCCCATTCCTAGTTGATTGCATCTCCTGATGATGGCTATTTGCGCTTCGGGTGTCAGGTATCCCCTTAATAAAATCATACATGGGCGGATAACCTGACATTGTTCGGCTGGTTTGGAAAGTCTATGGGTTCGATGTCAGTGTGCTCCGGGTTAGGTGTAGATGGTATTGGATAGCAGATGTTGAAGCTTCCTAAAGTGGTAGTAGGTTATATCTTACTAAAGTTCTAATCTTAACTCATTCTTACTTAACTTTGTTATTCACCAAACATGCATGATAATGCGGTAAACAGGCAATTTTATTACTAAGTGGTTGTAGCGGTACCTGGCCTCGATGAGGTTCAGGCTCATCGTCCCGGTCCACCATGTGTATGTGGGTCCCACTTTTAGGTCACCCGTGGGTTCTGTCCATAGTTTGCTGCCACCTCCTCTGACCGTCGGATCCAGACCCCTGATCGGTCTTGGCCTTAATCTTAAAACTGGGTCTGTAATTCTTACTCTCCGGGTTCCCGTAGCACTCATATGCCCGGTGCCCGAGCACTCCACAAAAGTTACACTCCACCTTATTCCCCCTACATTCAACGCCGGGGTGGTCCCCCTTGCACCTCTGGCATAGTAGTGTCGTTGGTAGCCACCTCCGGTTTCCTTTCCAGTCTCAGTACCTGATTAAGCGTTGCATCAGTGGTTGTGTCTCAATATTGTCAACCATTCTTATTTACTCAAGATATACTTTCTTACTCTTTGGCGCCCTGGAGCGCAGGGGCTTAGCAGCATAAGCATAAGTCAGTTTCAGTGGCTCATCTGTAGCCTTCTCCTTTTCCTCCTTTCCCTTTTGGTTCGGGTTCTTTTGGGCTTGAGGCTGGTACTTCTGTTTCTTGTACCCTCCTTGCCCTTGGTGTTCTGCACTCTTCCCAGCACTCTTTCTTTTGGCATTGTCCTCGTCCCTCAGCTGGACGGTTTATCTCAACCTTAGCAGCGGCATGATAGCACTCCTGCTTCCAAAGGTATTAGTTCCTCTTATTTCTCACAAACTAAATCTTATTCACTTAACCATATCTTACTCATTTACTTACTCAAATCTCAATCATTCTTATTACCTGCAAGGTAGTATAACTCATCGGCCCCATGCCGTAGCGGAGTCGGTGGCTAACCCGCCATAGAAGCGGTCCACCAGTATCTGGTCTGAATACCCAAGACCTGGTAGAAGACGGAGCAGGCGGTGAACTCTGTGTAATACTCGTCCACCGTCATCTTGTCGGTCTGCTTAAGCGCATCCAACTGCAAGTGCCTTCGTCTGGACATGGGCGGGGTAGTACTTTGCTCGTAGCAAGGCGGGTGTACTGCTCCCAGCCGAACTCTGGATTGGCCACATGCTCGGCCCTCACCAGCTTCCACCAATCGCCTGCCGCCTCCTTCAGATAGAAGGCAACCAGACGCACCTTGATCACAGCAGGGACATCAAGGGTCTCAAAGGCGGTCTCCAGCTCGGAGATGTACGCCTCAAGCTTGGCGGGATCGGTCTCCCCCTTAAAATGTGCGGGTCAAAGATCTGCAAGACTCTTCACCCAATTTGGTTCTCTAGGTTGTGGCGGTGGAGGTGGTGCACCCACACCAGGCTGATAGCCCATGGGGGTATTCCTGAAGCATCATCACCTTGGCCGCGACCTCGTCTTCCTCTAGGACGTCCTGCCATCTGAACAAGCGTAACTCACATTAGATTCGTATCCACCACTGTTTCGGTTAACGAATTTGTAACGTCAGTAGACGGTAAAGACGATCCACACTTATTAGTGGTCATCTGACTCTACTCACTCTAACTTCTCACACCCTTAACCCATCACTTATTCCTTAACTTATATCCTAACTCGGTAGTTACTCATGTCCGGTATTTCTTGATCAGAGCGTAACTACGCTCTGATACCACTTTTTGTAACACCCCATCCAAAGTCAATCGTGGTTATCGCTAAACTTAACGCTTAATCGGATTCGTCGCAGCGGAAATAAACTATCACCAGGACCTTGCTACGGTCTAACCAACAAGTAATACCGTTACTTAAATATTTACAATCACATATCCACAATGCATGCACCAACCGAGTTTAAAGTATTCTCCAAAACCATACAATATTTCACAAGCTCATGTTCAACTACTAACTGACGGGTGCACAGGCGCTACCCGTTCTCAAAATAAAGTCCCACCTAGGGCTACCCGCTCCTACTCTCATGGTGTGACTTCATCGGCCGCTTACCTACAAGTGTAAAAACAGCCCCTAAAGGGGGTCAGCACGAATGCTGGTACGACCCTCCCATGGCCCCCAAGCTAACGGGGCTACGACGACTAATTGTCGATAGCATGGAAGTTGATTAGCATAATAAGAATATTAAGCATAATATGAAACGTAATAAACCAACAACCACAATGAACATAAAAAGCTCATAACCAAATGAACGACTCAGGCGTTCCCTTAATAAGTGAATTAGTTCTTAACTCCTTAGATCCACAATCTCCTTAACCTTATAATTGCCAACCGCTCCACTATTAGATTGGTTAGTCCTTAATTGGTCGCTTATCTTTGTAGGGCCTGGTTAACCCTAGCCGGTAGCAGTGCACTATCCGGCGATAAGCTACCTTTCTTAATTTGTTGGGGATGTAGGCTTGATCCCCCCACGCCATCCTTATGTGCCTCCCACCTCAAACAGTAGCCCGGGTGGTCAGGTCAGTTTATTGACCCTAGGCGATGAGTCTAATGAAAGTCTTAATTTGGAAGTCGGATATGATTCAGATACCGACCTCCCCCAATACACATGTGCCGGTACCATTCCGGATTCCTCACACCCACCCCAAGTTATGGTTAGTGAAAGCCTTAATTATCAAGTGTTAGTTAAACCTTGACGGTAAAACCAACAATCACCAATACTTATTTCTATCCTTAACTCAGTGAGTACTAGACTTAGTTAGCAGCATTCTCAAGTCTCGTGGGTTAGTGTAAAATAAACACAATCACTATGAGAATAAGTATAACCGGTTGCATGCTTTATCTTGTCTTAGTCATAGCATTTAAACAGATAGCACACAAGCCGAGGGACACCTCGTTAGCAAGCAGGTCACAAGAAAGACTGTACCGTTCACCGTCGATCGTCGTTTGTTTAACCTTCTCCGGGGTCCCAATTCACAAACCTAAAACATTGTTTCATTTTTAGGCCATTAGTTATTTGCACCTCACTTAACTCACTTAATCCCTAAAGATTCCCGATGAATATCCTCTTAAGTCCTTACCACTTACCCTTTTAAACTTAATCTTTTTAAACATTAAGGTTCTTACTTAACTTAACTTAATCCCTTAGGTTCTTAGGGTCCTAATCATTACTACCCTACCAATGGCACACCTTATTACCAATTATCCTCCTTAGAATTTAAAATTTCTTTTTTTTTTTATGTTTTAGGCTCGACCGAACTTACCGACCGACCTTACCCAAGGTCGGTCCATTCTAGAACATATTACCGTTTGAAAATTCTACCCCGACCGACCTTGCAAGACCGGTCCCCAAGGTCGGTCCATTCCCGAGAGTTTTCCCCGAGGGAAATTTAAGCTCGACCGAACTTGCCAAGTCCGGTCCCATGTTCGGTCGATTCTAGAGACTTATTACCGTACAAAATTCTAGGCATAACCGACCTTGCAAGTCCAGTCCCATGGTCGGTCCGTTCCAGAGACATATTCCTTCACAAAATACAAGCCCGACCGAACTTGTAAGTCCGGTCCCCAAGTTCGGTCGTTCCAGAAACTTTCTCCGGCAGTGTAAACTGAGCTCGACCGACCTTGCAGGTCCGGTCCCTAAAGTCGGTCGGCTCCAGAACCTTGTTTCTAAATTCTCTTTTAACTCCAAACTTCTCCTCATATATCCTAATATGTTATAACCTCATTTGGGCACCTCAAATTCACCTTAAGCCAACCACTAAACACTTTAAACCACTCACCAACATCCACTTTAATCATTATGCATTTTTCCTTGTAACCATGCCAACACTTGTTACATTTTCCACTAGGATTCTAGGTGGTGGTTCATACCAAATGTAACCACTATGCCAAATGTTTCCCCACCACTATAACATCATCTCCCAAACATCTCTCGCCATCTAAAACTCTTTTATGCATTTACTTAAAGTTTCATCACAAGCTTAAGCTTCCATCCATCAACACCTTATTCCTTCCTAGTTTTTACCAACATTTGCCTAAGTCCTAAATACTCAAATACATTCTCTTGGTTCCTAAATCCTTCATAGTAATGCCTAAGTCACTATAACTCATTAAAACACTTTATCTCACCCCTTTTTCATCAAGACAAACTCTAAAACTTCCTAGTACTTCCTTAGTCATTAAATCCCCTTAGAACATCTTAACCACTTAAGTTCTCCTTTAAATTTTTGCCATGGGTTCTCGTATATAGTACATCCTAACACTTGGTTTTTCTCCATCAACCAACCAATATCACACAAATTCTCATCACAACACCTTAACACACAATTTACACCAAAACTACACCACATCATCATATAGTGCATAAACTTAAATGCTTGGCACTTAGGCCCTTAAATGACAATAATCTTAACCACTGAATTTCCACATATATTTGCCTTTAACCTGCGAATACACACAACAAGGCTCCCATTGATATAAATGCTTCTTGTAATTCTCCATGATATTCTTAAACTATCTCTTTTCTCATTGGCACTTTAATCACAAGTTCACAAACATGATCATTATTTCTCCTAGGTTATATAGTCCTTTCCTAATGTAAACTCTACACTAAACTCATCACATATCTAAATCCCATTCCCTTAAACAATAAAACACCTTAAGGTAAGTAATTTACCTTGTTCTTTTACAAGCTTTAAAAACTTTCTTCCTTAGGTTTTTCCTTCCTCAATCTCGGTCACCAATATATATCTCCTTGCCAATGTTCTAATCAATATCCAATGACTCCAATGAGAACTAGACAATACATTAACCCTAAGGAACAAACCCTAGGCTAAAAATGTGCTTTTAAGGTATTAAGGTGATTGTTTTACCTTGGTTTCTCAAGACAAGCTTGGATATGAAGCAAGAAGGACCTCCTCAATCCTTTGAAGAGTAGAAAATAAGCTAGAACAAGGCATTAAAATGAAGCCTCATGAGCATGTATTTTCGGTCAAGAAGAAAAGTGATGGAAACCTAGATTTTCTTACACTTTCTGTAACACCCCTACTACGCACATAACTATACTCGGAATCGCAGCGGAAAATAAACAACTAAACGGTAACTAAACGATTGGTGCTACAATGCCGTCAACCACCCACGTGGCTAACAAGGCTGAATAAATACAATCGTACCGGTCTGATGATCAGACTCCCGAGCATAGAACTAACAACCATATATAACAATATAATACCGAGTATTTACATAAATCCTTCACTGTATACTTCACTGTAAACCGTCACCAACAGTATATAATACGCCACGGGTGCACAGGCGCAACCCGGGCAAACATCCGAAAGTACTTCAAAAGTAAACTACTCTCTAGGACCTAGAGCCACTCTGCCTCTTCGATCCTCATCCTGCAATAAAAATATGGAGCCCCGAGGGGGTCAGCACCTTTGCTGGTATGGCTAACGCGCAGCCCATCGACTACCGGGATACGCGCAACCAATTGTCAGGATGACATGATATTTATTTTAAAACACACAACATATACATATACAACATAACACAGGGTATTAACACACCATAACACACATCACACACATACAGTTCCTTTTAGGAAGAGAACCAACACAGTTAGTCCCCATTGAGAGCTTCGAGAATGTTGCCACGCTCATACTTAGCTCGTTACACAACTCGTTACCCCGTCCGGTTAGATTGAACGGTTAACTTAACACAAGGTGCCCCGGATATAGTGATCCAAGCACACCGAAACAAAACACATAGTATGCCCCTTGGCCCGGTGAGTCAGTAAAATAGCCTTGGTTAAGCTAAAGGGAAGGTTAGAAACCAAATTGGAAACTTAACCAAACATACAGAGAGAATCGAACCGGTTATGACATCGACTCCCATACTCACACGCGTGGCCGGAACAGACCGGACTCCTCACTTCCCCCGTTAGCCCATGTTATAGTTCAACATTGAGCACATCAACAATTTACAATAATAGGTCAGTTCCTGTTAGACACTCACATGGGAGAGAGAGTCATAATTAACAACATAATAATATTTAACAACTGTAAACTCTTTACATGATTTAATCTTACAAAGTCATAACACGCAGAAACAAACAACACACAAGCCGGTGTAAACCGGTAGGCAACAGACTGCAAGAAAACCATACCTTGGTCCTTGCCTCGTTTGATTTCCACCCTGAGAGAGTCCTAAACACATTAGTAGTGTCGGTTAATTATTATTTAACTCCAAACTTACTAAGTATTTAACATGATTGTATGACATGTTTTAATGCCTATCTTACCCTAGGTTACCTTCATTATACCCCTAGGGTTAACTACATAAGTCACATTCTTTTCTGTTTTTTTTTTACAAGTTTTGGTCCGACCGACCCACCGTCCGACCCACAACTGGGTCGGACCCTCCCAGTGGTTTTCGGTCTGAAGAACCTTACCTTGACCGACCCATGTCCGACCCAACCTTCTGGGTCGGTCCATTACAGAACCCTTTTACCTCCTTATAATCATGCCCGTCCGACCCACGTCCGACCCACCATTCTGGGTCGGTCCATGTGCGAACATTTTCCTTCCTTTGAAACTTGACCGACCGACCCATGTCCGACCCACCCTTTTGGGTCGGACCATCACCGAACATTTCCCAACATCTAACAGAGGCTCGACAGACCCAAAAACTGGGTCGGCCCCTGGGTCGGTCGCCTTCTAAACTTACCCAAACTTGCCAATTCTTCACCAAATTTCTCCTAAGGCCTCTTAATGCTTCCTAACAACATTTGGTAACCTTACATCCACATACAACATCCATGAAACTCATTTTCTAATTCCTTAAATCATTTACTTATTTCCTTGTAAAAATTCCTTAACACTTATGTTATTTTATACTAGGTTCCTAGATGGTGTTTCTCACCTATGGTAACTACTATCCCAAAAAGCTTTCTCCTTGTTTTAACATCATCTCCCAAGCATCATCTCTCACAACTATCTCCTTATAACATTACTTCAAATCCTTTTTCAAGTTCATACATTCTCCTTAGCTTACCAAAGTTTGCCTAAGTCTTTACCTAAGTCCAAAATGACTTTGGTACATACTAAAATCTCAAGATCATGCCTAAGTCCTTATTACACTCTAGAGTACTTCCTAGTTCATCATAATTCCTTTAAAACATATTGAACTCCTTATTCATTTCCTACACTTTCTAACTCACCAAACCTTATGTAAACACTTAGAACTTCTTACTTCCTACCTAGATTTTGACATGGGTTCCCCTAGAACATTACCATGCCTAAACACTTACCTTCTCCTTTAACACACAAGAACATCCAAAATCACTAAGAACACTCTCATACACAATTTCACCAAATTTACACTACATCACAATATAGTGCATAATTTAAATTGCATGGCACTTAGGCCCTTAAAATGCATGGCTCTTAGGCCCTTAAAGTGCTTAAATCATAAACACTGAATTTCCACAATATATATGCCTTTAACCTGCAAATACACTCAACATACACATATGCCCTTTACTAGTCTCTTAAGAACACTTTACTAAGTCATTCCCCATTGGCTCTTTAGATAGTTTTAATAAGCATTATAAGCTCATTTCTCCTAAGGCATTAAAATAGCATTAGGTTAGTAGATTTACCTCTTTTGCAAGATAACTTCTTTCTTGTTTCCTTTAGAAAACCAATAGAGTACTTGATTCCTTGACAAGTTCTAAACAATATACAAACTCTATAATGAGTATTCAAGCTATAGGCTTCATCTCATTGTAAACCCTAATTTGACATTGTTTCAAAACATTAATGTAGTTGTTTTACCTTGCTCTTTGAAGAGAGTTTGAATATCTAGCAAGAGAGGACTCCACCTAGTCCATGAAGAGTTGAAATGAAGCTAGAACAAAGTCACACAATGAGCTATATCAATGTGTATTTCGGACATGACAAAAACAAGGAGGAAACTTGATTTTGTTTGAGATTCCTACCTAGAAGCAAAGGAGAGTAATAATATGTCAAAATATAAGCTCAAGCTCCTTCAATGGTGGAACACCTTGGCACCGAAATGGAGCTCTTGGAGTTTCGAGAAGGTAGGAATGAGAGCTTGATGAGAGGAAAAGATTGGTGGTATTTTGTTTTTGATTTGAACAAGTGAGCTAAATTTAACAAGTGGTCAAAGCTTGTGTTTTAATGGTGGTAGTGGTTTATCGTGAGAGAACAAAGAAGAAGGGAGGAGATGAGTGGGAAACCGTGTGAGCAAGGAAGGGAAATGAGAGAATGAAGATAGAATTTGCTTTTAAGAGATATTTATGTGTTAAAAGGTAAAAGTAGCTTATTTACTTATCTTATCTTACTTAATACATTAATAAGAGAGTGGTGAGTCACCAAGCCTTAGAAAACCGGCCCCCTAAGTATAATGAGGGTAATATAGTCTTTGTTGTCAATTTAATTACTTAATGCAACATATGTACAAACTAGATATAAAAGTACTATTCACCTATACAAGGCACATAGAAGTGAAATTTTTGATTTCCCACTAATATAGCCACCCAAATGTGATACTATATAGTACACATAATTTAAGAGTAATGATGGACATTTAGCCACTCAAAACTCATTTACAAGACAATTTTTCAAAAACGTGCTTTAAGACTTCTTAAAGCACATTTTGGTGTTTTAACTTGTTTCAAGCTTGGTTTTCTTTGGTAATTGGTTTAATATGTTCATTAGTGTATAAATGAGGTCTTGGTAAGCTCATTAGGCCTTACTCAAGTTTATCCCAAGCTTAGAGCACATTTTAGCTCTTATTGACTTTAAAGCACATTTGTGTTTCTTTTGTTTAAATTTTGTTTAGTAGTTTCTAAGACTCTTTTTAGTCTTGTTACACCCTATTTAGGTGCTTGAACAACTAACTAGGTTTGGGGTATTTCACTTTCTTTACCTTAAGAGAATGGAGAAGCCAATGGAGTCTCCAAACTTGAATTTCCTCCTCTAATGGTGTTTGGCTTGGCACCAAATCAAAGCTCTTGAATGTTTTGAAAAGATAGAAAGAGAGAGCTTGAGCTAACTAAGAGGAATATGTAATTTGTTTTGGTTTTGGAGCTAAGATGAGTAAGTGTGCAAGAGAAGGTGGAGCTAGCATGGGGTTGCTCTTCACGTTAATGGAGAAGGGAGAGAGCTTGAGAAAATCGTGGGAAAAAGAGAGAATGAAGAGGTGAGGAGAGAGGTGAGTTAAAATGAGATATTTGTGTTGTAAAGTAAATAGTACTTTTGCTTTATAGTTATTTATTTGCTTAATGACTAGTAAAGGTGGTGACTCACCTTATAAAAAATCGGCCCCCATTAAGTAACAAGGGTACTTAAGTCTTTGTTGACCAAATATCTCACTTATATTGACTTATGTTGTAAACTAGCTTAATTAATTTACTATTCACAAAACAAGGCACATTGTTGTGAAATTTTTGATTTCCCATTGATATAGACTTCCAAATGTGATACTATATAGTACATATGTTAATTAAAGAGTAATTATGGACATTTAGCCATTCAAAACTCATTTACAAGACAATTTTTCAAAAATGTGCTTTAAGACTCCTTAAAGCACATTTTGTGTTTTAACTTGTTTTTAAGGTTGGTTTTCTTTGGTAATTGATTTAAAATGACCATTAGGATATTACTAAGGTCTTAGAACAATATTTGGGTACTCACCCAAGTCTCCCAAGCTTAGAGCACGTTTTGCTTAAACTGCTCTTTTGGTGTTTCCTTAATTTTCTTTGATTAGGAATGTTTCTTAATGTTTAAGGCATTATTTAGCCTCCTTATATCTTAGTTTATCATTTAAACACCATATCTAAGTTTGGGGTATTTCATTCACTCATGACTCTGCTAATTCCGTCATCCAGGAGGAAACAAGTTGAATAAAGATTTGAAGAAAAGTTTTTGTGGCCAGGCATGAAGAGGAGATAGCTGAACATGTGTCGAAGTATTTAACATGTCAAAGGTTAAATTCGAGCACAAAAGGCAGGAGGCATGTTGTAACCGTTGGATATACCCATGTGGAAATGGGATTCGATATCTATGGACTTCATAGTAGGACTACCACTGACTAGAGGAGGGATGGATCAGATTTGGGTGATTGTAGATCGATTGACTAAGACTACTAGATTAATCTATAGAGGAAAATTACTTGGTCTATGGAACAACTGGTGGAAGCGTATATTAAAAATGTGGTTAAATATCGTGGAGTCCCAGTAGAGATTATTTCGGATAGAGATTCCGGGTTTATCTCAAGATTTTGGCAGCAATTCCAAAAAGCCATGGGAACAAAATTGAGCCTTAGTACAGCTTACCACCCATAGACCGATGGGCAGACAGAGAGAACTATCCAACTTTAGAGGATATGTTGCGGGCTTATGCAATGGATTATCAGGGTCATGGAGTGACAAGTTGCACTTGATTGAATTTTCTCTTACAACAACAGTTACCACTCAAGTATCCATATGGTCCCGTATGAAGCTTTATATGGTAGGAAGTGCCGTACTCCATTATGTTGGAATGATACGCAGGAGGTGGTTATGGTAGGGACTGAGTAACAGAGGACATGGCTCGAATGTTAGCAATATTCGGCAGAAGTTGAAAGCCGCACAAGATAGGCAAAAGTCTTGTGCTGATTTACATAGAACGCCAGTTGAATTCAATGTAGGAGATAAGGTATTCCTGAAGGATTCACCCCTAAAAGTGTGGTACGATTTGGCAAAAAGGGGAAACTTGCTCCTAAATATATCGGTCCGTATGAAGTGTTGGAGAGGGTTGGAAATTTAGCTTATCGTTTAGCTTTGCCAATGAATTTGGAAAGGGTTCACAATGTGTTCCACGTATCACAATTGAAGTTATATGTCACAGACGAGTCCCATGTGTTACAACCAAATGAAGTGGAAGTTGCACCTAATTTGACTTATGAAGAACACCCAATTAAAATTTTGGATCGTAAAACAAGGGAGACCCGAGGGAAGTCTGTAGATTTGGTCAAAGTTTTATGGACTCATCATGGAGTACAAGAGGCTACGTGGGCACTCTAAAGCAACATGAGAGCAACATCCAGAGCTCTTTGATTAAGGTTAGCAATTAAAGTTTCAGGAGAAACTTTTTTTTAGGGGGAGAGAGTCGTATGGTAAGTGGTGAATGTCTATTAGTGTTTGTGAATGTTTGTTGGTGCCAGAAATGGTTGGTAATACTTGAATGTTATTTTAGGAGTTGTTTTCTTAATGATTTTATATAGGTGGTATCGTTGAATTTGAGAATGGTTTATATTGTGTGATGGATAGGATTGGTGTGTCCGAGGTTTTGGGTGATGTTGCTGAATCATTTGTGGTGGATGAAGCTAACTGAGAATTATTGTGTGGAGTATTGTTTTAATTTCTTGGAGTATGTGAATGTATTGTTTTGTACGATGAATTAAGCTTCAGGGACGAAGCTTTGTTTAAGGGGGGAGGATGTAATACCCCAAATTCTTAAACTGTGATTAGGGCCTTACTTAACTGTAAACCTTAGGAAACCCTAATTTATAAGGATGGAGAAGGTTATAATTAGTTTGAAGTGCATGGTGAACATTAGAAACCGTAGTTCCCGGAAATCACCGGTAAACCTTAGTTTCGCAGGATTCCTGAAATTCCTGAAAATTACTAAATTGCTCAAGAACTGAGAGTGGTTATCAACCTTAAGAAGAGTGTTAGATACTTTTGAGAGTGTTTTGAGGAATGAAACAATCATATCTTTCTTCTATTAATATAAGACAATCTAGTTACATTTTTCAGTATTTAGTGGTTCTGGGTAAACGAGGCTTCGGAAGAGCTCAGAAGTGACCCGAGGAAATTCCTGAAACTTGATAACCCATACTAGTATTAACATACCTACATATATAGTCTTAATATCCATGAAAAGCTCAAGCCAAACATGGCCTATGGTGGTGGCCGAAAATATCACAAGGAAGGAGAAGAAAATATCTCGGGTAATATTCACAACCTTCTTACTATTCATAACCTCCTTACTATTTGCTAATGAGTACAAAACCAACTTGCTCCCTCCTTAACCATTTGAAGTAGGTTACATATCAATGTTTAGGGTTAGTTTTGGACACTTGGCACAAATCAATGGTTTAGGAGAATTCTAGAATTAATGATTACAAGTTAAAGGATAAGGATGAAATTTAGTATAAAAAGGGGGGGTGAGGTCGGCCATGGGAGATGAGCAAGGTGGCCATTCTTATTCATCTACCCTGTCACTCACAAGCTAGGAAACACCATTGGAGCTTAGGCAACAACACTCTTCCATTAGAAATACAAATTTAAGGTGGTAACTTAGCTAAAATAAAAAAAAGGCAAGTTCAAGGAGTGGAAACCAAACTCCAAGGTGGGAGACTTTGTTGGTGGAGATTTTGAGTTCAATCATCTTATAATCAAGGTATAAGAACACCAAAATGGCTAGGAGAGGACATGTAACATCTATGCACATCAATTTCACCTTAAAGCTTATTTTCTCCTTAAGTCTTTTATTAGGTTACCTACGAATCCCTTATTCTATTTTTCTTAAACCTTTTACAGTAACCGTAGGATGAATAATTAGTTATTATCCTAGAAAATTAAGTCGAAATAAGCTTTGGAAGTAGGGAAACCCTAAGGAACTTTGAAAATGGGGAAAATGAGCTTTAGCTTCAGGAATTGTTAAGATGTGTTTACGACATGGTAGTGAGCTGAAATTTTGAGGGTAGTCTTGAATAGTGAGCATATGGTTATGGTCGAAAAAATCAAGTTGAATGGAGTTATTTAAGTTGGTTAGACATGGTAAGGAAGCTAGAAATGAGAAAATGTGTCTTAAGCATTTCTGAATGGTTAAATGAGTTCCTGAACTGATCTTGAGCTGCAATTTGGTGGAGATACTTGTTTTGTGGAGCTAGAAACATCGTTAAACTTTTAGACCGATAATCCTTTGAGAATATATTTAAGTTGGTAAATAGTGATTTTGGTCAAAAATGAGTTTTTAAGCTTTCTAAGGTGGTTTCTTGGAAATTGTTTGATTCTCTGATTTAGTGAAGCTTAAATGGTATTTTTATGATGTTATTAAGGTGATTTTACAAGTGTGTGAGCTTGATGTGTGAATTACTACTTGTGTTCCTTGTGTTTAAGCTTGTTTATGATATCTTACTCAAGGTTTGCAAGTGTGTTTAAGGATGATCTCTTATGGTGGTGGTGGAAAGTATTGTGTGATGTTGATAAATGGTTATCCTAAGGCTATGCCTCTTGTGAGAGCCTTTAAGGCCAAGCCGATGTTTCGGCACAATATAAGCTCCTACTAATGAATTGGAGCTGCCACTATGATCTATTCCTATTGGGCAGAAGTTTTCAATAGGGGGTTTGCACACTTAAGGACATAGGGTGGGCGGTGGTAGTGGTGGACTTCATTTGGAAATATCTTGTATATGATATTATTTATCTCTTGACTGTTGTTTGGTACAGGTAAATGGTGTGTGATCTCTTCTGATTTGTTATGCCTTTAATTGTTAATATTTACTGGCAACAAAGGTTTTAAAGAGAAAATAAGTTTTTACGGGGTGTGGTAGTGTTACTCAGTTTTACTGATTTTATTTGTATTTTCTTGTGTATATGAATTCTGTGAGTTCAGGGTAACTGGGATGGTCACCTTCTCTGCACTGAGGATGAGTCCACTGACACCTTCTATATTTCATGTTTGTCACCTATCGTAGATGTATTCAGCCCGGTGTAACACCCCTACATTGTACTTCACAACTAATTGAAATTGCAGCGGAAATAAACAACTAAACATTAACTAAACGCTTCGGTGCTACAACGCCGTCAACCACCCACGTGGTAACAAGGCAGAATAAATACAAGTGTACCGGTCTGATGATCAGACTCCCGAGCATAGAACTAAAACCATAAATACATCTCACAATACTGAGTATTTAATTACATTCCTTCACCGTAAACTGCCAATATACCGCCACAGTAGTATCAACGGAATCAAAATATAATGCCACAGGAGCACAGGCGCATCCCAGGCTCAACATCCAAAATAACCAAAAGTACATCTGCAGCCTAGAATCTATAGCCACTCTGCTTCCTCGATCCTCATCCTGCAGTAAAAATATGGAGCCACCGAGGGGGTCAGCAACCCTTGGCTGGTATGGTTAACGCGCAGCCCATCGGCTACGGGATACGCGCAACTAATTGTCATGATAACATGGCATTCATTTTAAACATAACATAACATGTGGTATAGCATTATCATTGCATAGCACGACATCATATACACGTGGATACTCTTTCCACAATCACAAACAAGAAGGTTAAACAACATAAGAAGCCTAGAGAATGGTTCACTCTCATGTTAAGCTCGTTACACACACTCATTACCGTTCTGTTATTCGAACGAGTAACTTAAGTCACAGATGGTTCGGATATAGTGACCCGAACACACCACTGTTATACCCAAAATTTCAACCCCCCCGGAAGAGACTCTCTACTATAGGCTAGTAGCGAGGGTTCCCAGTTCGATCGGCACATTTCAGAGTACTAGGGACAGCTTAGTCATCTCCAGGGGCATTTTCATAATTTTTCAAGGCTCCTAAGCCCCCTATAGGCTTTCTCTCTCCTCCAAATAAGGGTCAAATCAATTCAAATGCTTTGAAATTTTAACCCATGATAGAGGATGAAATCTGAAGCATAATGGCGTTGGAATTTTGATTTTTCGAATTTCCAATAATTTTCTAGCAATTTCTGATTGAATCTGACGAGAAATTGAATTTAAAAATATTCCAATATCCAAAAAAATCGATCCCACTTTAGAAAAATCAGAAATATCATCCTTTACCCATGTGTGAAATTTCATAATCAAATTCCTTTGGAAGCCCTTGAGCTAAAACGTTGGTAAATCTCGGTTTTTACCGGATTTTTCTATCTTTAAGGAAGCCTATATAAGGAACCTTATCCCATGATCAAAGGAGAACCTCAAGAACCCTAGACTCTCAAAGAAGGCAGCCGTCTCTCTCTCTCCACGTTTTGAACTCCAGAGCCACAGTCAAACACCGAAATCTCACCGAAATCAACACCAAAACACATTTTTCAACTCCCACAACATCATCCATCATCAAACCCTCACCAAAACAGCACCAAAACGTGAAGAACATCAAGAACAGCAAGGAGTAGAAGCTCGGTTCGAAGTTCTTCCGGATCCGCCATCAACGAGGCCTCCGAAGAATCCCGACGTGAAGAAACACCACGAATCTGAAGGTAAAACAGGTTGCAATTCTACTTTTCTAACTCTCCACGACCTTATTAACTCTCTGTCAAATTTTAGGACCAAACTAACCTTTTACGCTTCTGTATTGCTAATTACTTTTGTTTCTGCCTTGTTACTTGTTTGTCAAGTTTCGTACATAATTCGACTTCAAACTGCAATCTTTAAATTACTAATGAATTGTACACCTTTCAGGCTACACGTGCATAAATTTTGAGCCGAAAACACCTTCGGGAACCACCATAAAACCCCTGTCCGTGGGTTGTCCGGGATCTCGGACCTATGGTCCGGGACCACGGACGGGTTGTCCGTGGCCTCGGACGCCACGGACGGCGGCGGGATTTTAAAATTTTAAAATTTAGGTTTTCTAAAAAAATGTCCGGGCCCACGGACAGCCTGTCCGTGTCCCCGGACTTTTCAAACTTTTGTTTTTCCTCAAATTTGACTTTTCTGTATAATTAGGTTAACTGTGGTCCGTGGTCTCGGACATGGTGTCCGTGGCTACGGACGTAAACGAAATTTGACCTAATTCTGCCTCCGAAACCCTAGTTTAGGTAGCTTTTAATTTCACTTTAATTTTCTGTAAAAAATGCTAAAAAACACAAAAAATAGAAGCTTGCGCACTTAGGTTAAAACGACTCGTAATAAGCCGTAAATAAGCCAAGTAGAGGAAAAACGACCTAGGAAGGGTAATGAAAGTAATTTGAACCCTAAATAAGTCGAATACCAAGCCCCCAAACCCGAACTCTACCTTTCCTGATTTACTCTAGGTTAAAATTAGGTGGCGACTCATAATAGGTTCCAGTGAGCTAGCTTAGGTTTTAATAATTATTGTTATATGACATAGTTATTAATCTTAGGTTATAAGTGGACCTAAAACCCGATTAGATCCTAATCAACTTAATCCACATAGGATAGGGTTTAAAATCGAGGCTCACAGACTGGCGACTCTGCTGGGGACAAACTTCTTAATTTTAACTTGTTTAATTTTAAGAAAGAGGGCTTAACTCGAAATTGTTTATTTATGGCTTTATTACTTTGTTTGTTTACTCTTGTGCGCACTTTAATTTCTGTACCTTTGCATCATATGAGAGCGAGGGTCCACACAAACCGATTTCACCCCGGGACCCATTTGAGGGTCCCCTGTCAGGGACTCACACCTTTTAGGTGATGTGAATAAGCGGGGAAAAGAGGAGGATGTCGTCTAACCACATCCCCTTAATACCTGGGCTTTAGCCCCAAGCGTTTTCCTGGCAGTATCCTTACCTAGCCCATTGTTTGGTCAGTCAAAGACCCGGCCGCAGACGCACACCTTTAGGTGATGTGAAAAAAGTGGGGAAGCCCAAAGAGAATAGCGTGCAAGCCCTATTCCTTTGAGGTGACCTGGGCCCATGCCCTAAGCACATCTCCGGATCGATCCATACCCAGTTTGATTTAAACGTCTAGTGAGGACATGTTGAATTTGTGTGGGCCTTGTTTGCTTGTATGATCGGCCCATTACCCAGCCTAGAGATTGATAGGAACTTCTCCTACATTAACCTAGCCCAACCCGAATTGGCGGCTCTACTTGTTTGTGGCCCAGAGGTCCTGTTTGGTTTAATATGTGAGTCATTCGGGCTTCGGCCCAAAAGCTTAGACTTAGGTGATTTCTCTTCTGGCCCAATTTGAATTATCCAATTAGGTCTAGGCCCAAAAAAAAAACCACCTGAACTTGAAATAACCCACAAGTTCTGAAAATAAAATCTTTTTCTGCTTAGCAACCATCTTCTCTGGCCCAAAGAAAGTTAGGCCCATTTGTGATTTAGGGACCATTCCAGCCCATGTGATTTACTCCAGGCCCAAACACATTCTGACCCAAGGGCTCATTCTAGTCTAGGTAGACTTCTTATTCGGCCCTGGTCCAAAACCCTAGATCTAGGTGTTACCTCTCAGGCCCAATCAAAGCCATCTGTTTACATTTCAGTCCAAATTCCAGTTCATAGTCTGAGAGATACTCCAGCCCAAACACCTCATTCTCTGGGTATCCTGGCCCACTTGCTTTCAGCATAAGTCTGTTTTGATCTATCTTGTGAAGCGTCATTCTCACCTTAGTATCTTTCAGCCCACTTCCTTTTGTTAGCTAATAATGGACACCTTGGACACAGGTAGACTGAAGTCCTAAGTGCGGTCCAATCGACATGGAAGCCCAGCTCGCAATTTTAGAACAAAAGCACATGGCCACCATTGAAGCCATGGAGCAGAGGCATACTGCTGCCATGGACGCCGTGGAATCTAACTATGTTGCTGTTATCGAAGAGTTGAAAGCAAAGGCTTTTTCCCTCGAGTCCGAACGTCAAGCTCGGGATGAGTTAGTGGACAGGCTTCTCAACACCCTTTTTGACTGCATTGAAGTTGGCTCCATTAGGGTCCGAGGATCGAAGGGGAATGTCAAAGAAATTGCTACAGAACTCAGGAAAGTGATTAGGCAACCAGGAGCAGCAACTTGCATCCAAAGCTGCACCCGCAAGAGAACCAGGCAACATGAGGAAGACAGTGATCGACAGTCAAGAGGACCTGGTTGGAGCGTTGGGACAGTAGATTCACCCCGACGGAATTCTCGACAGAGAGAGTTTACAGACATCGGTCGAACACCAAGACAAGCACTTGAAGAGCTTCGAGGATGATATCCGATGCAACCGCACGCCCTGAGGCCAGGAACTACATTTGGGGAAGGATCTTAATCAATTTTGTCACTTTCATCAGCTGCCCGGTCACGAGGCCAGGAACTACTCATTTGGGGAAGGATCTTAATCAATTTTGTCACTTTCATCAGCTGCCCGTCACGACACTGACCACTGCAGAGCCCTACAACACAGAATCCAGGATCTGATTGACCAAGGGCTCCAATTCTAAGAACATGGTGGGGAGCGCAGAGCACGCGTGCCCAGGCATCATCAAAAATGTTGTTTTTTTAGTGTTTTTCTCATTAAATGCATTTCTTTTCCTGATTAGTTGTCTTTCAACTTTTGTAGTAGTTAGTTCCCTTGAATCATTTTCGGTAGTTTTCATGAGTTTGTAATTTCCAACATTATTCTTTTGTTGAATAAAACATAGTTCCTTTTTCATTTATTCGAAAAAAATTTTAAAAAAAAGCACTCACGTCTTTCAAGGATCACGAAGTAATCATTTCTGACTATGCAATGGAACGACTTGTCTCTTGTTTCTAAAAATTTGAACATGCCTAACCAAACACCACAACTCACCCCATAATATCCAAACAACCCACAATGAGGTTCAAGGCCCACATCTATCAAACTGTTGTCACAAACCCCAAATCAATACTGGGGGCAATCCGAGTTTAGGATCATTGTCTTCGAATCTTTCGTTTAAGCGTGTGAACTAGTCTCTGAGTGAAATTCACAAGAGTGACTTGAGCGGAAAAACCAAGAGTGAACGAGCATGTCATTTTTACACGACTCCGGTGAGACCACATTCAAAGGTGAGGTAAACGGCATAACTCCAACCGAAGGAGATAATTTGTAAATTTACTCTTAGACCTGCGAAAAGTAACAACGAACGGATACACAACTATCAGGAATGACGAAGCACCTAGGTACAACACCACTGAAATACCCCAAACTTGATATGTGGTTTAAATATTAAACTATGGTATGTAAAGGCTAAAAAGTACCTTAGAAACATCAGTGAACAATTTAAACCATAGTAAAACACAATAAAACACTAAGACACAGTTTGAGCAAAAACATGCTCTAAGCTTGGAAGTGAACTTGGTTAGGACCCAAAGAGCCTACCAAGACTTAATAATATTCAATTATGATTAATAAGGCTAATTAAGTCCTTAGGAAACTTTGGTAGACAGTTAAACCAAACAAAACACAAGAAAATACCTTAAAGTCAATATGAGCAAAAATGTGCTCTAAGCTTGGGATAAATTTGTATAGACCTTAATAGGTCATACCTATACCTTATAAATGTTAATGAACATATTAAATCAATTACCAAAGAAAACCAAGCTTGAAAACAAGTTAAAACACAAAATGTGCTTTAAGGAGTCTTAAAGCACATTTTTGAAAAATTGTCTTGTAAATGAGTTTTGAGTGGCTAAATGACCATCTTACTCTTTAATTAATATGTGTACTACTTAGTATCACATTAGGAAGTCTAAATCAATGGGAAATAAAAATTTCACAAATATGTGCCTTGTTTTGTGAATAGTGCTCAAATAGTGCTAGTTTAAGTATAAGTCAACATAAGTTGTTTACTTGGTCAACAAAGGCCATATATATGTTATATATTGAAGGGGCCACGGTTTTTAAGGTGGGGAGTCACCAACCTAGTCATCCAACTAAAGAAAAGAAAAAGAAATAAAGTAAAGTTACTATTTGCTTTTAAGCTTAAATATCTTGCAAAAGTGAGACCTCTCACCTCTCCTCTTCATTTCCTTGCCTTCCCACCGTGTTCTTCCTCTATTCTCCCAACCAGAACCGAGCTTGCTACAGCCCCTCTCTTCTCTAACTTCAATTGCTCACCAAATGTTCATTAATGCTCCAAATCAAATTCTAAGACCATATTTGTCTTAGTTAGACCAAGCTCTTCACTTCTATCTTTTCAAATCTTCAAGAACTCCATTTTTTGCCATGAAGAATCTCCATTGAAGGGGGAAAAGCTCATCTTCTTTCATATTGTCATTCTCCTTTGTTTCAAGGTAAAAAACCAAAGAAAATCTAAGTTTCCTCTCATTTTTGTATGTGTCCGAAAATTCACCTCACAATGGTGATTTTTCTTGCTCTCTTCATAGCTTAATTCAAACTTCAAAGGACTAGGAGGAGTCCTATCTTGCTACTTAACCAAGCTCTCTTCCGAATTCCAAAGGTAATCATCAAATTTTGGTGTTTTAAGACACATATGTAAACCTAGGGTTTAACTATGAGTTGGAGTATTAAACTTAATGCTCATTACCCTTATATGTGTAATGATTAGAAGATTGACAAGTGATAAAAGCCCTTGCCGATTTTCTATCAAGGAAGAACAAAGAAAAACAAGTGGGAAGTCTTGAAAGAAAAGAGGTAAATGTGTTAACCTAATGTGGTTTAAATGCCTAAGAAAATGGAGCTTGATTTGCTTAATAAAATACCTAAAGAGCTAATGGTAAATGAGTTAGCAAAATGCTCTCAAGGAGTTATTAAGGGCATAATTGTTGGGTGTATTCGCAGGTTGAAGGCATTTAAATGTGGAGATTCAGTGTTTAAGTTTAATGCAATTTAAGGGCCTAAGAGCCATGTTATTTAAGGGCCTAAGTGCCAAGCAATTTATGTTTATGCACTATATTGTGATGTAGTGTAGTTTAAAGGTTTAGTTGTGTGTAAAGAACATCTCTTGTGAAGGTGAATGTGTTTGATGGTTAAAGGATGAAAAACCATATGTTTCTGTATAAGAGCGTGTATTAAGAGATTGAATGTTCTTGATTGTCTAAAGGTGAAAAACAATGTGTTTGGGTGTAAGGTGATACAAGAGAAGCTATGGCGAAATTTAGTTGATAAACAAAAGAGTTTATGTGTTGTAATGAGATTTTATGACCTAGAAGGTACTAGGAATTTTAAGTGTTAAGATGGTGAAAGAAAGTGAATTAAGGTGTTCTTAGGTGTTAAGATGCCTTAGGCATAGTCTTGGAGATTTAGGGAACTAATGGATGATTTCTTGATACACCAAGGTGATGGTGGAGGTGTCGTAAAGTCTTGTGCAAAGTTTGGTGAACAATGAAAGTGTAACGCCTTGTGAAGGTTTAATTATGAACTTGTGGGAAAGACTTGAGGAGTGTGTGTAAAGGGGATGAGTGTAGTGCAAATGATGTTTAAAAGGGTGGTTATAAGGTAGTGAGGGAGTACTTTGGTTAGGTGAAGTTTTAGGCAAGAATACAAGTTACAAGTGTAAGAAAAAAAATGTTCTAAGTGTTAAGGACTTAGTAAAAGTTGAGTAAAGTTTAAGGAATTTTGGGATGTTTCGAGAGGGTTTAAGTGTGCCCAAAAGATGTTAAAACATGTGGGAGAACATGTGTAAAGCATAGGAAAAAATTGGGATGAATTTGGAGTTCAGAAAGAGGAGAAAAGCACATTAGAAAATTGGTTCTGCAGTGGACCGCCCCTACGGACCGCCCCTGTGGGGAGGTCCAGTGTAGAGAAGTGAAAAAAAAACGTGTAGCATCTGTTGTGGACCGCCCTGGGACCGCCCTAGAGGGGCGGTCCAGACCAGAGATGAAGAAAAAAAATTTGTTTAAGGCTCCTAATGATGGGGGATTGAATGGTGATGGTTTTAGATGATGTTTAGGCCTTGTTTGGTGACATGTAAAGGTCTAAAGTGTGTGAACAAATGTTAGGTTTGATGTGAGAGTTGTGAACTTAAGATCACAAGTGTAAAATTAAATATAACGGGATGACGGGGTAACTATGGGCGCATTAGACGTTAAACAAGCATGTTACTCCAATGTTAATGAAAGTAATTGTAATGTTATCAGTTGTTCGAGAATTGCTCGAGGAACATAAGTGGACATGATAAAGTGGACTCCGGTGACAGGTATGGTTTTCTTGCAACCTGTGTCCTACCGGATTACACCGGCTTGTATGCCAATGTGTTTTTTGTATGTTTGCCACGTTGTAAGATTAAACATGTAATGAGTTTACAGTAATTCATTTATGTGGCGTGTACAACTCCGATACCATTTAACCTCGGAAGTGTTAACCTTAGTTACTGAGTCTAGGATCACATGAGAGTTCGGTATTCGGAGTAAACGACCCGAACCATGGGACGTACTAACCACGGCTATGCGTGTGTTAATTGTGTGATATGTGTATGTGAATGTAGGGATCTCCCTTGTGTGTTTAACCCAGTTGTAATACTGTATGGTGTGTAGTTATGATAGACTCCATAGTGGGGTTCTAACTAATATTCTAAAGTAAGTATGTACTAACAGTGGTGAGGAATCCGGTTTGGCCGGTCGCGCGTTGTTTGGGAGTGGGTATCCTTCTTAGCCTTACCCTTCTCTCTGTTATGGTTGTTTCCCTCACGGGTTATGATCTCCCATTAGCTTATTCCAAAGCTTAGCTATTCTGACTTATGATCGGTTTAGGGGAACATGTGTTTGTGTGGTGTGTTCGGGCCTCCAAACCCGAACCATCTTAACTTAAGTTACTCGTCCGACTATTAGGACGGTAATGAGTGTTGTTGTTGTTGTATAACGAGCTTACCATGAGGGTGACACCATTCTCTAGGCTCACCAGTGAATTAACTATGTTTGGGTCGGTTCCTAAGAGGACCGTTCCCGTTATGTTATGGTGATGTGGTAATGCAATTCCTATTGCGATTTTATGATGTGCACGTCAAAACGTGAAAGTGTTGTTATGTTTGTTATGTGAGGATTGTTATATGTTGTAAGATATGGAGTGTGTGGATCATGGATATGAATCCCAGTTTGTGATAAGAGGCGTTTAAGGATAACCCGATTAATGGGTAGTTGTCGTCTATTAAGGAAGTAGCTCCATTAGAGGAGGAACACTCTAGGGATAATGAATACCATGAGTGACTTATCAAGTAAGGATGTATTATCTGTTTGTTGAGCCCATTGAGGCGAAATGTTATGTGTTGTGTGTTTACAGTTGCATGCATGATTTAAATATAATCAATCGCATGCTAAGACGACAATTAGTTGTGCGTGGCCCGGTAGCATGTGGGCTGCGGGATTACCATACCAGCAAAGGTGCTGAGCCCCTTGGGGGCCACCCTTTCTCTTTTTTCCTATTTCAGGTACAAAGAGCAATAAGCCGTTCGAGAGTAGGACGGGGTAGTCGTTGTACATGGGTAATCTTTTAAGTTGTACATGTACAGTAGGTGTAGTAAGACCGAGATTGTTATCGGCATCAGTTTGTGAATACTCGGTACAGTTGAAAGGTGTATGTTGTTGTTGTTGTTAATGGAAAGGGATAGTAATGTGTAGTCGCTCGGGAATTTAGCCCATCAGACCGGTACAATGTATATGTATTAGCCTTGTTAGCCACGTGGGTGGTTAACGGCGTGTAACACCAAGAAGTTAAATAATGTGTTGAAGTTTGTTTTCCGCTGCAGTTTGTTGTTAAGTGTGTTTGTTGTTGGATGGGGTGTTACAAAAAGTGGTATCAGAGCGAAGTATCGCTTTGATGACTGAATTACCGAGCTTAGGAAGTACCGAGTTAGGATTTAAGTACTTTGGGTTAAGGGTTGAGTGATAGCGTGAGAGATACACTAGTTAGGACTTACCAGTGTGTACTGGAAACCTACAATATCCATCCCGCCCTCCACAACCCCAGTTTTATAACTTGGGAAACAACGCCAGAGAGATGGAAGTCCCCTCTTACTCGGGAATACCCGATCTGGCTGTTATTAAACACCTCTAAAGGTACGGTGAACCTGTCATACGGTAGATCCCGAAAACTGGGAATCCCGGAGACGGTTCCCATCTAAACAGTGTTAACCGCATTTCATAGCGAAGAGTGAAGAATCAGTGTATAGAAGAATAGAATTTCCGGCAACCTGGGTCGACATGCCGAGCAGTCGAGGATAACCAGCTTGCAACACACCAACCGTGCAACGGGCAAGAAGTGGATTAATAAAACCCGAGATGAGTGTCTACGGGACCATAGTTGATAAATAATACACCAACGGTATACCAACCGACAAAGGAACTACAACGTAGTGCCCAAACAAGAGACAAGTCTCAGTAACCACGACAAATACGTGGAACGGGCTACGAAGACGAAACAATACAAAAGAAAAGGGGTCTCCCAGAATGGGAAACACCCTAGTTGATGATTATCATGTGAAGACAGTGAGAAGTCACCTAGAGGAGTTATTATCAAGACAATAAGATCAAGTGAGGGCCAACAAGGCCACTGATGACAGTGCGGGTAAGAACAATACCGCAACCGGTGTGTGTGATTAACCGATAGCCAGTTAGCATGGCGCACTTGCCATGGCAAGTGCTGCTATAACAGGGCTGTTCGGGGAAGTTTTAACAAATACAAAGTACTTAGTAAAGTACCATGAAGTTAAATGTGATCGTCATAACAGGGAAGGGCCTGTTAGCCTAACCTCTGTAGTCGTAAGTACACCAGTCAGCAAGAAGCTAGACTTGGCTAAGGTAAGAAGATGTTGTGAAACCATGAAAAATTTTCTTTCAAACCCAGATTTATCCAAACTCTTTCTTTCAAAACCAAAATTTTCTTTCAAACCAACGCTTCTTTCTACCTTCTTTTAAGAACCAAACCAGTAAAACCAAGGACAATTGATAAAAGTACAACAGTGGATAAACTTTCCTTCGATTAAGTTCGGGGAGCACGGGACGCATATTGTCACGGGACAATATAAGGGAGTTGACAACAGAATACTTCACCTAGGCGTGTGACGGACATACGAGTGTACCAACTGTAATGTGGGATGACCGCACTCCGATAGGAGCTTGTGGGCCTGACAGACCTACTTATGGGTTAGTTGGGTAAGTAGCAATGTATCAGCTTGGTACCCCACATATGTATACAAGTAGAGTCCGGAACACGGGAAGTAGTCGACTCCGTACTACGGTCAGCAGTATAAAACAAACAAGAGCTAAGGATTACCATGAATGGTTGAAGTAAAGGAACAAGTCAAGTTAACGAGACTAAAGGAATTAGTGAATGCATTTCAAGGATATGTTTAAGAGTCAGGAGGTGCGAAGTGCACTAACTGTTATGTAAAGACATCACACATGTCTTAAGAATTCCGAGGGATAAACATGTTAGCTGGAACGGTGACCCAGCCTGTCCATGGCTAAGCAGATGCCTGATGTGGACACATTAATGTGCAATGAACGGGATGAAACTCCCAGAATGAGTACCTACACTACCAGGAAATGTTGATCTTCACAGGAGGAGATAATAAGCCAGTTAAGAACGCAAACGGCGTGGCTAACGGAATGTACCAATAAGTGTGAACCAGATGTAAAGGCATAACTTAGTAACACCCAGGAGCAATCCTTAAAGGGTGTTCGCACAACAAGTGTTGCACGAAATGGCATGACAGAAACACAAGGGTTGAAGCTAACACCCAGTTTAGACATAATTGTCAGGAGACGGACTGACAATCCTAAGGGGGCATTCCATGAAAGGAGACGGAATGTAACGACCTTGTCATGGAGCTCAATATGATATCCAAACTATGTAATGTTGTACAGAGAAATAAATGTGTGTGAACCGTCCACAATGGACAGAGCTCGAAACAGTAAGGCTTATAAGCCACAAATAAAATGTGTTATGTAAATTAGATTGATTGCAGAAGTTTATGTTATATAAGTGAATAGAGTAGAGAACGAACCACTGCACTAAGAGTGGGGATACCTCTCGATGCTGTGAGACCGCAGGAGCGGTAGGTATGTGAACCAAGCTCAAGAAATATGTAAGGATGGACGATGTTATTATTGAAAGAGAGCAGTTAGCTTAGTAGTATGTGTGTATAAAGTGAAACACCGAGCTAAATAATGCCGGCTTGTGACTCGAATGATCAATGCTCAAGGAGCATTCGGTAGTCATCCAAATGAATGACGAACCATAATGTGAATAATATAAGTATGTGTGTGGAAGTTAATGTGACAGTAAGTACCATGTAAGTTAGTGTTATACAATGAGTAAGAGCACGGTTCACAGCTAGCGACCGTTGTATCAATGTTATTGAGTAATAATGTGGCAGATAAGACCAGTTATGAGTTAAACTCAGTGGAGATACCAGATAAGTGATGATAAACAAACTCGGCAGTAAGCCAGTAGCCAGTATTACGAGATCGGAATCTCAATGAAACACAGTGTGAATTCCATGCGAATCACATGAGAGATTTGCTGTCAAGAGTTTACACCTCTGCACTCTGTATGACTGGGTGTTTTGGTATTGCACTTGCGCAGTAATGATCGAGTGGAGATAGCTAGGAATTGGAAACATGTTAATTATAGAGGAATAATGTTATAATGGCCGATGCATAGGAAATGCAAGGCCGCACCAATAAAGGAGTACTTGTACAAAACCAAATGTGGAGACATGATTAACAGCAAGTGACTATAGCAGCACTAACTGCCAAATATCGGTATGGAATATACCCCAAATGTTGTAAATACCTGAGAGAGCACTACACACTAGGTAGTAGCTCAATCTCAACCGACTGTAAGTCGGAAGGGAACAAGTCAATCATTGTGAAATACATAGCTGCATACACAGTCAATTATTATGGAAGTGGATAGAAAGTTTATAACTCACCGAATTCGCTAACGGTAAGAGATACCACGCGTCGGTTGAGAAACCATTGTTACCAAGATGAAGGTGACAATTGAGGATGTACAATACAGTAAGAATAACAAATGGGGCAACTAAGCTCTACAGTTATTAGAGTTTCGCAGTAGAAACTAGTGAGCCAGTGATTCAAGTGTTGAATGTACATGGTGAACATGAGCGAATGGCTAATTATTAACGCCTAGAAGCCTAACAGGCCAGAATCGAAACCAACTAACAGTTTGAACAAACTCCAATGAGAATTCTTGGTTTAGGAACTAAACCGCCAATATGGTTAAGATCCTCTAATCAGAATCCATTGTGTAATAGACCGCGTGGAAGTTAAAACACTTCACGACGGCAGAACATTTTAAGCCAATGTTTAGTAATTGATTACGTGGGCGTAATCCCTTTTAAGGGGGGTAGAGCGCAAAACCACTTAGTGTGTATTACCGTACAAGTGTACGTGATTTATGTTGTGCATAGCACAAAATAATTTGTTTTGATGATTGGTGTGTGTGTTATGTAAACATACGCGTTCATTCAGGGTTTAATTGTGGTAATTGCGCACAGAAGATGCGAATACCATTGTGATAAGTGTGTTTATTTGTTAACAGTGGTGTGTGATAATACAAGTGTGGGAGTAGAGAAACTCCGGGGAATAAAACCCCGACGGTGTGTAAATGTGAAACTGTGTGTTGTATTTTGATAAAATATATGTGTATATATATATTATATAGTGATTCATGAAAGGGCATGATACCGACATAGAACCTAGTGAGAATAAGATTCCCTAGGTAACAACATTAAAGTGTATGGAAATAACTGATAGACGGAGTTCTATCCCTTGGAGATGTTATGATCATGACTAGAATGATTTAAAAGATAGAAAATTGGAAATGAGTGATTTATTTGATGCTTGAAAATGAAGTGGGAAGTGGAACTTGATTTGCATGCGATCAAGGGAAGCCGAACACAAATTGGGGTGGAAGGATAGTTCAACACTGATGCTGATCACATCAGGGTTGGATGATTCTTGAAGCTCCCTATAAGTGGTCACAAATAACCACGCTAAGAAAAGAAGCAAAGAGCATAAGTTGGACTTGGAGTTGTATGTGTTTTCAAAAAGGATTTTGGATTGGTATTTATAAAGCGTCGATAAATACTTGACATAATTAAAGTTTTCTTACTTAACCTCACAAAAACTTTTTTCAAATTTAAGTGATTGTTTTGATCTCCCAAAGGCACGGGGACGGAAGGTGTCCATCGCGACCGGGTCTGCGGGATCACAGTGTATATCAAAGATATTTTTGGTTGCCATACATGCTAAGACATGTTGTGTGGTATGTGTAATAAATATTATTTTGACCTTGAGTTTCAAAAGTGTATGTTATCAAGACCTATGAGTCTAAATGTTGTTGTGCTACATAGACCTATGTGTCTAAAGGCTGTTATGTTATCAAGACCTATGTGTCTAAATGTTGTTATGTTACCCAAGACCAGAGAGTCTAAGGGTTGTTATGTATGTGTAAATATTGTTAAGATACCCGGACCATTGAGTCCGAGGTTATCTTGTGAATATGTTATGTTATGTATGGATGTGAATGTGTTACCCGGACCATTAAGTCCGAGGTTGTGATGTAAAGTGTGTTTGGTTATGGAAGTTTTTTTTCTATAAGTAATCCCCGTATTCTAATCCAAGATATGTGGGAAGTGTAAACTTCGAGGACGAAGTTCTTTTAAGGGGGGTAGATTGAAATACCCCAAACCTTGATATGTGGTTTAAATATTAAACTATGGTATGTAAAGGCTAAAAAGTGCCTTAGAAATATCAGTGAACAATTTAAACCATAGTAAAACACAATAAAACACTAAGACACAGTTTGAGCAAAAACATGCTCTAAGCTTGGAAGTGAACTTGGTTAGGACCCAAAGAGCCTACCAAGACTTAATAATATTCAATTATGATTTAATAAGGCTAATTAAGTCCTTAGGAAACTTTGGTAGACAGTTAAACCAAACAAAAACAAGAAAATACCTTAAAGTCAATAAGAGCAAAAATGTGCTCTAAGCTTGGGATAAATTTGTATAAGACCTAATGGTCATACCTATACCTTATAATATGTTAATGAACATATTAAATCAATTACCAAAGAAAACCAAGCTTGAAAACAAGTTAAAACACAAAATGTGCTTTAAGGAGTCTTAAAGCACATTTTTGAAAAATTGTCTTGTAAATGAGTTTGAGTGGCTAAATGACCATCATTACTCTTTAATTAATATGTGTACTACTTAGTATCACATTAGGAAGTCTAAATCAATGGGAAATCAAAAATTTCACAAATATGTGCCTTGTTTTGTGAATAGTGCTCAAATAGTGCTAGTTTAAGTTATAAGTCAACATAAGTTGTTTACTTGGTCGACAAAGGCCATATATATGTTATATATTGAAGGGGCCACGGTTTTTAAGGTGGGGAGTCACCAACCTAGTCATCCAACTAAAGAAAAGAAAAAGAATAAAGTAAAGTTACTATTTGCTTTTAAGCTTAATATCTTGCAAAAGTGAGACCTCTCACCTCTCCTCTTCATTTCCTTGCCTTCCCACCGTGTTCTTCCTCTATTCTCCCAACCAGAACCGAGCTTGCTACAGCCCCTCTCTTCTCTAACTTCAATTGCTCACCAAATGTTCATTAATGCTCCAAATCAAATTCTAAGACCATATTTGTCTTAGTTAGACCAAGCTCTTCACTTCTATCTTTTCAAATCTTCAAGAACTCCATTTTCTGCCATGAAGAATCTCCATTGAAGGGGGAAAAGCTCATCTTCTTTCATATTGTCATTCTCCTTTGTTCAAGGTAACAAAAACCAAAGAAAATCTAAGTTTCCTCTCATTTTGTATGTGTCCGAAAATTCACCTCACAATGGTGATTTCTTGCTCTCTTCATAGCTTAATTCAAACTTCAAAGGACTAGGAGGAGTCCTATCTTGCTACTTAACCAAGCTCTCTTCGAATTCAAAGGTAATCATCAAATTTGGTGTTTTAAGACACATATGTAAACCTAGGGTTTAACTATGAGTTGGAGTATTAAACTTAATGCTCATTACCCTTATATGTGTAATGATTAGAAGATTGACAAGTGATAAAAGCCCTTGCCGATTTTCTATCAAGGAGAACAAAGAAAAACAAGTGGGAAGTCTTGAAAGAAAAGAGGTAAATGTGTTAACCTAATGTGGTTTAATGCCTAGGAAATGGCTTGATTTGCTTAATAAAATACCTAAAGAGCTAATGGTAAATGAGTTAGCAAAATGCTCTCAAGGAGTTTATTAAGGGCATATGTATTGTTGGGTGTATTCGCAGGTTGAAGGCATTTAAATGTGGAGATTCAGTGTTTAAGTTTAATGCAATTTAAGGGCCTAAGAGCCATGTTATTTAAGGGCCTAAGTGCCAAGCAATTTAAGTTTATGCACTATATTGTGATGTAGTGTAGTTTAAAGGTTTAGTTGTGTGTAAAGAACATCTCTTGTGAAGGTGAATGTGTTTGATGGTTTAAAGATGAAAAAACCATATGTTTCTGTATAAAGGCGGTGTATTAAGAGATTGAATGTTCTTGATTGTCTAAAGGTGAAAAACAATGTGTTTTGGTGTAAGGTGATACAGAGAAGCTATGGCGAAATTTAGTTGATAAACAAAAGAGTTTATGTGTTGTAATGAGATTTTATGACCTAGAAGGTACTAGGAATTTTTAAGTGTTAAGATGGTGAAAGAAAGTGAATTAAGGTGTTCTTAGGTGTTAAGATGCCTTAGGCATAGTCTTGGAGATTTAGGGAACTAATGGATGATTTCTTGATACACCAAGGTGATGGTGGAGGTGTCGTAAAGTCTTGTGCAAAGTTTGGTGAACAATGAAAGTGTAACGCCTTGTGAAGGTTTAATTATGAACTTGTGGGAAAGACTTGAGGAGTGTGTGTAAAGGGGATGAGTGTAGTGCAAATGATGTTAAAAGGGTGGTTATAAGGTAGTGAGGGAGTACTTTGGTTAGGTGAAGTTTTAGGCAAGAATACAAGTTACAAGTGTAAGAAAAAAAATGTTCTAAGTGTTAAGGACTTAGTAAAAGTTGAGTAAAAGTTTAAGGAATTTTTGGGATGTTTCGAGAGGGTTTAAGTGTGCCAAAAGATGTTAAAACATGTGGGAGAACATGTGTAAAGCATAGGAAAAAATTGGGATGAATTTGGAGTTCAGAAAGAGGAGAAAAGCACATTAGAAAATTGGTTCTGCAGTGGACCGCCCCTACGGACCGCCCCTGTGGGGAGGTCCAGTGCAGAGAAGTGAAAAAAAAACGTGTAGCATCTGTTGGGACCGCCCCTGGGACCGCCCCAGAGGGGCGGTCCAGACCAGAGATGAAGAAAAAATTTGTTTAAGGCTCCTAATGATGGGGGATTGAATGGTGATGGTTTTAGATGATGTTTAGGCCTTGTTTGGTGACATGTAAAGGTCTTAAAGTGTGTAAACAAATGTTAGGTTTGATGTGAGAGTTGTGAACTTAAGATCACAAGTGTAAATTAAATATAACGGGATGACGGGGTAACTATGGGCGCATTAGACGTTAAACAAGCATGTTACTCCAATGTTAATGAAAGTAATTGTAATGTTATCAGTTGTTCGAGAATGCTCGAGGAACATAAGTGGACATGATAAAGTGGACTCCGGTGACAGGTATGGTTTTCTTGCAACATGTGTCCTACCGGATTACACCGGCTTGTATGCCAATGTGTTTTTTGTATGTTTGCCACGTTGTAAGATTAAACATGTAATGAGTTTACAGTAATTCATTTATGTGGCGTGTACAACTCCGATACCATTTAACCTCGAAGTGTTAACCTTAGTTTACTGAGTCTAGGATCACATGAGAGTTCGGTATTCGGAGTAAACGACCCGAACCATGGGACGTACTAACCACGGCTATGCGTGTGTTAATTGTGTGATATGTGTATGTGAATGTAGGGATCTCCCTTGTGTGTTTAACCCAGTTGTAATACTGTATGGTGTGTAGTTATGATAGACTCCATAGTGGGGTTCTAACTAATATTCTAAAGTAAGTATGTACTAACAGTGGTGAGGAATCCGGTTTGGCCGGTCGCGCGTTGTTTGGGAGTGGGTATCCTTCTTAGCCTTACCCTTCTCTCTGTTATGGTTGTTTCCCTCACGGGTTATGATCTCCCATTAGCTTATTCCAAAGCTTAGCTATTCTGACTTATGATCGGTTTAGGGGGAACATGTGTTTGTGTGGTGTGTTCGGGCCTCCAAACCCGAACCATCTTAACTTAAGTTACTCGTCCGACTATTAGGACGGTAATGAGTGTTGTTGTTGTTGTATAACGAGCTTACCATGAGGGTGACACCATTCTCTAGGCTCACCAGTGAATTAACTATGTTTGGGTCGGTTCCTAAGAGGACCGTTCCCGTTATGTTATGTGGTGATGTGGTAATGCAATTCCTATTGCGATTTATGATGTGCACGTCGAAACGTGAAAGTGTTGTTATGTTTTGTTATGTGAGGATTGTTATATGTTGTAAGATATGGAGTGTGTGGATCATGGATATGAATCCCAGTTTGTGATAAGAGGCGTTTAAGGATAACCCGATTAATGGGTAGTTGTGTCTATTAAGGAAGTAGCTCCATTAGAGGAGGAACACTCTAGGGATAATGAATACCATGAGTGACTTATCAAGTAAGGATGTATTATCTGTTTGTTGAGCCCATTGAGGCGAAATGTTATGTGTTGTGTGTTTACAGTTGCATGCATGATTTAAATATAATCAATCGCATGCTAAGACGACAATTAGTTGTGCGTGGCCCGGTAGCATGTGGGCTGCGGGATTACCATACCAGCAAAGGTGCTGAGCCCCTTGGGGGCCACCCTTTCTCTTATTTTCCTATTTCAGGTACAAAGAGCAATAAGCCGTTCGAGAGTAGGACGGGGTAGTCGTTGTACATGGGTAATCTTTTAAGTTGTACATGTACAGTAGGTGTAGTAAGACCGAGATTGTTATCGGCATCAGTTTGTGAATACTCGGTACAGTTGAAAGGTGTATGTTGTTGTTGTTGTTAATGGAAAGGGATAGTAATGTGTAGTCGCTCGGGAATTTAGCCCATCAGACGGTACAATGTATATATTAGCCTTGTTAGCCACGTGGGTGGTTAACGGCGTGTAACACCAAGAAGTTAAGTAATGTGTTGAAGTTTGTTTTCCGCTGCAGTTTGTTGTTAAGTGTGTTTGTTGTTGGATGGGGTGTTACAACCACAAGCCAAAGCTTGTGAACCCCGATGTTAAACCCTAGGCACCCCCGCTGAGCCTTTCATATATCCCTTTTTGATATTGTGAACTCCACAAAATAACCCAGCCAGTGATGAATGTCCGACCCGGTGACCAAAGAAAGCGAGAAGCTCGAGTCTAGATAACATCTATTAGTTCAAAAAGCAAACACGCTATCGACATGATGAAGCGATCGTAAATGGTCCCAGAGTGACACAGGATCCAAGAGCACAATCAAAATAGCTCTCGAAGCCCAAAGCCGGGAAACACAAGAACCCTGAAGGCAAAGTCAAGAAAGGATCAAACAAAGAGGCAAAACTGAGTGCCTCGAAGAAATCCAAAAGACAAATAGAAATGGTGTAAAGGACAACTTCAAAAGTCCAGGTCCAGAAGCTCAAAAACACCGTCAACATGAAGCAGTTAGACGACTTCAAGACAAGAAGATGAATCTGAGAGAAGACGCAAGTTGCAGCTTGGTCACCCACTAAGCTCCCACATACCTCAATATCCCTCCATGGTCCCGTTGTCCTTCATCACACCCGTGGCCACGTTATAAGCTTTGAAGACTTTCGACTTGATAGTTGTGCGTCCAATCACGTGAAAGTAACAGATCAAATGCGTAAATCCATCAAATATCAAATTCAATGGTCTAGAAGTTGTGACTGTAGGTGAGGAACGAGTGAAGCACAAACACGCCGAGTGTAGGTTAGGAAGCACCACATAAAAAATAGCAAGCCCTGACCCTGTGAGGACGAGACTCGTTCGCACTTTAATATCGATGTGCCACGAACTCTAGCTCAGATTGTCTTAAGGGGAAAATACTGGGGGCAATTGTTGGTTCCAACAATTGCTATGACAACACCAATTGGAACCCAGAGCTTAAACATCACCACCACCATCACACCCCACCGGCCCGCATAAGCCCTTACCTCCACATCAAACACCACAGGCCTACATAAGCCCTTACCTTTACATCATACACCATACCCCACCGATGGCATGTTCATCTCCTAGGAGATAAATTACAAGTCCGAAGTCTATGGTTAGGAAATGATAATTTCGCTTTCCTTCTCATTAAACAGATTATTCTTCAAACACTACCACGTTTGGCACCACTTTCAGCAATTTCTTGTTTTGGACAAATTTCCTACATACACTTTGATCGTATTTTGACATGCACATCCTCATTGCCACGTTTGGCACTTTCCTAATTAACTTTCATCATGACCATTGCATCTATTCGTATGAGACTCCTCGTCATAATTCAGGGATACAGATTCTCAGCCAAAGGTACAGATTCTTCAGGGATACAGATTCTCATCCGAAGGTACAGATTCTTCAGGGATACAGATTCTCAGCCGAAGGTACGGATTCTTCAGGGATACAGATTCTCAGCCGCCGAAAGTGCAGATTCTTCAGGGATACAGATTCTCAGCCGAAGGTACAGATTCTTCAGGGATACAGATTCTCAGCCGAAGGTACAGATTCTTCAGGGATACAGATTCTCAGCCGAAGATACAGATTCCTCAGGGATACAGATTCTCTGCCGAAGGTACAGATTCTTCAGGGATATAGATGAAATACCCCAAAAATTTATTTATGAGCTTTAACGCCTTAAAACATTATTTTGGTCACTTTTGAGGGTAATTCGGGAATAGAGACTTTATGGAGCATTTCGAGGGATGAGATGTGTCCATTGGGTTCATAATGTATTTTTCCTTAAGTGGATCAAAACGGGTATTTTGGTAATTTTAACCCAAAAGTTGACTTTGACCACCAGAGATATTTTGGTAATTTACCCAAGTCGAGAAATTGATCCACCATGGTATATTGACATGTTTAAATTCCACTAACCAATTAATGAGCTAAATAAATTGGTGGGAAGTTACCTTATCTTAAAGACGATATCTTATTTAAAGCACAAAAGTATCCATTTGTCTTTAAAAGAGAATTTATCCTTTTGGTGGTTATTAATGTGCTACCAGGACTTTTATACTCTTATTTAAGTTAGAAAAAAAATTTCTACTCAGCGTTTAATATTTACATGATCAAATCCTCATTAATCCTTTAAAGCACGAAAAGTGCCTTGGTGTCCTTTAAATAATTTATTATTCTTGGTTGGTTACTAAATGTGCTGGAAATATTTATTTAATTCCAGATTAGCTAATCCATTTAAACAGATGTTTCAATCAACATTTAATAGTTGCATCCTCTTTAATGCCTTAAAGTACAAAAATGTCATTAATGGTCTTAAAGTCATCTCTTGACCTTTGGTATTCTTTAATGTTTTCAAATGCCTTCTCTCTCTTATTAATCCAGTAAGATCAATATTCAAAATTTCCCATCCCTTTTACCAAATCAAACCCTCTTTAATTCCTTGACACAAAAAATAACGTCATTAATGGCTTTTAAAGTCTTATTTTGACCTTTGGTCTTCTTTTTCCAGTTTTCTAATGCCTTATCTTTCTTAATTAATTCAGGAATATCAATATTCAAAGTATCCCTTTTACCAATTCAATCCTCTTTAAACCTTAATTGTCATTAAAACATTGGACTTATCTTTGACGTTGGGTAATCATTTTCCAGTGCTACAGAACTCATCACAATTAAATAAGGCTTGAGATTCAATAATCAAGATAATTACCATCTCTTCGTGCGGTCACTGAATTACATCCCACTAATGCCTTAATTGTCATAATGACCTTTGGATTTCATGATCTATCTCCGAACGACTCATTACTCCTCATTAAGTATTTAGACTGGTTATTTTAAATTACATTCCGTTTTAAATTAGTCTCCACCCTATTAAATTTTTCAAACTTCCCAAAATTTTCAAACACCTCTAAATTACCTAGGTATTCTCTCACCTCCTTGCACTATATATAGGGATGTAAATCGATACGTTTTCTAACACACCTCAATCCTTCTCCATCCTAGTAATTGGTAATCTGAGCTGGTTCAGGAATCCTTCTAGTAGGCGTCGCCATCAACTCCTTCCTTTTGAGTGCATAATTTTTGAGGAAACCTTCCAAGGTGCCATTGTTTCTGTGAAGTATGCGGTTAACCTAGTGAACCATAGAAACAGTTTGTGAGTTTTAACTTTGAAAGGTAACCTAGACATCTACTTGTTCTTGGGACAACCGTGCTTTTTGTAAATATATTGAATTATGTGTTTTATTTGCTATGATATTTTAACACTAATATGTTAGGCCCTTGGTTCTTATGATTCAAAAGCATAAGTGACGGATTGACATGGTAAAGGTAAAGTAATATTTGATATGGAATTGTGTGATGACAATTGTAATGGAATGGTTAAATTGAATATCAGTTGGATCACTTGGTTATTATGGAACAATATGGTTTGGTATTCACCGGTTACCCGCGGAGGGCCCGGATCTTAAGCTCTAGTAATCTACTCCTTATAGTTTTCGAGCTATCTGGGGGGTGTGCACACTTAAGGATGCTAGAGTGAGGTGGTGGCGTCGGTGTCTCGCGGAGAGCCCGACAGCGAGCTTCAGTGTTAAACTGGAGTGAGGTTAAATTAATATGGCTTGATTATTATGAATTGGTTTATGGTTAATATTTGGTTATTATGGAATGACATGGTTTGGTATTTACCGGTTACCCGCGGAGGGCCCGGATCTTAAGCTCTAATAATCTACTCCTTATAGTTTTCGAGCTATCTGGGGGGTGTGCACACTTAAGGATGCTAGAGTGAGGTGGTGGCGTCGGTGTCTCGTGGAGAGCCCGACAGCAAGCTCCAGTGTTAAACTGGAGTGAGGTTAAATTACTATGGCTTGATGATTATGAATGAAATATTTTTCTATGGAATTATATGATGAATTTTATGGAATGGTTAAAGTTGAGATCTCTTGGCAAAGTTTATGGTTATTATTTGGTTATTATGGCATGATTTGATGAATGGTTTAGCGTTGGTGTCTCGCGGACAGCCTGACAGCAAGCTTCAGTGAATAACTGGAGTGAGGTAAAATTGTTTTTGATTGATGGTTAAAAATTGGTTGATAAAAAGCGAGCGTGTGGGTTGGTTGTCAATACTGAATATTTTGATGGTATCTTAATTGGTTGTGAGAAAGTGGATGGATATAATATGCTATAAGGCCATAATTTCCCCACATTATAAGTTTGTATATGTTGTTTCCCGATGCTAGTGTTACTCAGCTTTGCTGACTATTGTTTTTCATGTTGCTTAAAATGTGTTGTTAAGCAGGTATCGATCAGGATTGAGTGTGCGGGCATGGAAAGTGATCACCTAACACTAGGATTTCAAATTGTATAGAGTTAAGACCAGAATAAAACTAGTCTAAGAGTTTGGCTTGTAATTGAATATGTAACTTTGGCGGATGTTAAGGCTTTTAGTTTAATTATCTTAGGTTACTTTTATGTCGGGAACAGTTGTGATTAATGTAATAAATGGGTATGGACAAGTTCCTTCTAAGGATAAATTTTAATTGGAGTAAGGATTTGAATTTTTAACTTATAGCCTTAGCGCCCTTTTGGGCGTGGCGGTAACACCCAGATTAAGTTAGTCTTCCGCTGTCTTAAAAAAAAACTCAAAAAAATTTGGGGTGTTACAATAGATTCTCAGCCGAAGGTACAGATTCTTCAGGGATATAGATTCTCAGCCGAAGGTACAGATTCTTCAGGGATACAGATTCTCAGCCAAAGATACAGATTCCTCAGGGATACAGATTCTCAGCCGAAGGAACAGATTCTTCAGGGATACAGATTCTTAGCCGAAGGTACAGACTCTTCAGAGATACAGATTCTCAGCCAAAGATTTAGATTCACTAGGGCAGCAGAACTCTCCCGAATAGAAGAACTCGACCCAACACCAATTTTCAATCACTGATAGGTAGTCAACGCCTTAGAATAGCTTGGCATCATATCATCCTTATAGGTAGTTGGCGCCTTAGAATAGTCTGACATTACTTCATTATTACCTTTAGGTGGTCGACGCCTTAGAACCGCTCGACACCCTTCCACTTTAATCATAGGTTGTCAGCGCCTTAGAATAGCTCGACGCAACTTGTCGGATTGCACGTGTGGTCTTTTAAGATCCAAAATTTTGGGGTATCACTCAAGCATCAACTAGCCTTTTCATTTCCATTACAAAGTCTAGTTGACGGGGGCAATCTGTTATACCCAAAATTTCAACCCCCCCGGAAGAGAGTCTCTACTAATAGGCTAGTAGCGAGGGTTCTCAGTTCGATCGGCACATTTCAGAGTACTAGGGACAGCTTAGTCATCTCCAGGGGCATTTTCGTAATTTTTCAAGGCTCCTAAGCCCCCTATAGGCTTTCTCTCTCCTCCAAATAAGGGTCAAATCAATTCAAAATGCTTTGAAATTTTAACCCATGATAGAGGATGAAATCTTAAGCATAATGGCGTTGGAATTTTGATTTTTCGAATTTCCAATAATTTTCTAGCAATTTCTGATTGAATCTGACGAGAAATTGAATTTAAAAATATTCCAATATCCAAAAAAATTCGATTCCACTTTAGAAAAATCAGAAATATCATCCTTTACCCATGTGTGAAATTTCATAATCAAATTCCTTTTGGAAGCCCTTGAGCTAAAGCGTCGGTAAATCTCGGTTTTTTCCGGATTTTTCTATCTTTAAGGAAGCCTATATAAGGAACCTTATCCCATGATCAAAGGAGAACCTCAAGAACCCTAGACTCTCAAAGAAGGCAGCCGTCTCTCTCTCTCCACGTTTTGAACTCCAGAGCCACAGTCAAACACCGAAATCTCACCGAAATCAAAACCAAAACACATTTTTCAACTCCCACAACATCATCCATCATCAAACCTTCACCAAAACAGCACCAAAACGTGAAGAACATCAAGAACAGCAAGGAGTCAGAAGCTCGGTTCGAAGTTCTTCCGGATCCGCCATCAACGAGGCCTCCGAAGAATCCCGACGTGAAGAAACACACCATGAATCTGAAGGTAAAACAGGTTGCAATTCTACTTTTCTAACTCTCCACGACCTTATTAACTCTCTGTCAAATTTTGGGTCCAAACTAACCTTTTTACGCTTCTGTATTGCTAATTACTTTTGTTTCTGCCTTGTTACTTGTTCGTCAAGTTTCGTACATAATTCGACTTCAAACTGCAATCTTTCAATTACTAACGAATTGTACACCTTTCAGGCTACACGTGCATAAATTTTGAGCCGAAAACACCTTCGGGAACCACCATAAAACCCCTGTCCGTGGGTTATCCGGGATCTCGGACCTATGGTCCGGGACCACGGACGGGTTGTCCGTGGCCTCGGACGCCCACGGACAGCGGCGGGATTTTAAATTTTCAAATTTAGGTTTTCTAAAATAATGTTCGGGCCCACGGACAGCCTGTCCGTGGCCCCGGACTTTTCAAACTTTTGTTTTTCCTCAAATTCGACTTTTCTGTATAATTAGGTTAACTGGGGTCCGTGGTCTCGGACATGGTGTCCGTGGCTACGGACGAAAACGAAATTTGACCTAATTCTGCCTCCGAAACCCTAGTTTAGGTAGCTTTTAATTTCACTTTAATTTTCTGTCAAAATATGCTAAAAAACACAAAATAACAGAAGCTTGCGCACTTAGGTTAAAACGACTCGTAATAAGCCGTAAATAAGCCAAGTAGAGGAAAATGACCTAGGAAGGGTAATGAAAGTAATTTGAACCCTAAATAAGTCGAATACCAAGCCCCCGAACCCGAACTCTACCTTTCCTGATTTACTCTAGGTTAAATTAGGTGGGACTCATAATAGGTTCCAGTGAGCTAGCTTAGGTTTTAATAATTATTGTTATATGACAAAGTTATTAATCTTAGGTTATAAGTGGACCTAAAACCCGATTAGATCCTAATCAACTTAATCCACATAGGATAGGGTTTAAAATCGAGGCTCATAACCACACAAACACATGTTCCCACTAAACCGATCATAAGTCAGAATAGGTAAGCTTTGGAGGAAGCTAGCGGGAGATCGAACGCCAAATTAAGGAGGACAATCTTAACAACATAAGAGTCGAATCTGATTCAGATATCTACTCTTAACTTACATGCATGACCGGACAACCGGATTCCTCACTTCCCAGTTAGCACTTGTTAGAAGTTCAATAGTGGAACTTAACAAACAATTCACAACAGGTGGTAAGTCATGTTAGACACACACAAGGGAAATGAGTCACATCATAACATCACAATAATATGAACAATTATAAACTCATTGCATGATTAAGTCTTATAACGTCATAAGCACACAGAAAAACATACAACACACAAGCCGGTGTAAACTGGTAGGCAACAGACTGCAAGAAAACCATACCTTGGTCCTTGCTTCGATTGATTTCCACCGTAGGTCACTCCTATACATGTTTTAGAATGTCGGTTAATTACTTACATAACTTCAAATTTATTAAGTGTTTAACATGTTTATATGACATGTTTTAATGTCTTAACTTATACTTGATTACCTACATTATACCCCCTAGGGTTTATTACTTACTTAAGCCATTCTTGTTTGTTTTTTTTTTACAAGTTTAGGTCCGACCGAACTTACCGACCGACCTTACACAAGGTCGGTCCATTCCAGAACATATTACCGTCAAAATTTTCTACTCCGACCGACCTTGTAAGTTCAGTCACAAGTTCGGTCAATTCCTGAGAGTTTCTTCCTTTTGAAAATTCAGGCCCGACCGATGTTGGCAATCCGGACGCAAGATCGGTCGATTCCCGAGACTTACTCACGTACAAAAATTTAGGCATGACCGAACTTGTAAGTCCGGTCCAAGTTCGGTCGCAAGATCGGTCTGTTCCAGACCCTTATTTTTCATTGCCCATTTAACTCCAAACTTCACCTCATATATCCTAGTGTCTATGTCCTAACCTTATTTGGGCACTTCAAACACACCTTAAGACCTCCTTAAAACTCCTTAAATCATTCACTAAAATCCTCCTCAAGCATTTACACAAATTCTTATAAAATGGTTTACACTTATAATGTTTTTCTCCTTAGGTTCTAAGTGGTGTTTCATACCTATGATAACCACTATGCCAATAATGTTTCCTCACCATTACAACATCATCTCCCAAGCATTTTTCTTCCTAAACAACTCCTTGAACATCTTTAAAAGTTTATAGCTTCCCATGCAACAAATCACTTCATCCTTATTCACCAACATTGCACAAGTCCTAAACACAATCTCACCATGATCTTGAAATGTCCAAAACATTCTTTTGCATTCTAAATCCTCTAGAACATTGCTTAAGCCCTTTTACATCTTAATACACCTTAATGCATGTTTCTTTCACTAGTAAAGCACTTAACCATTCTAAACACTTCCTAACTTTCCAAAACTCATTTTAAACACCTAAAGCTCCTTATACATTATCTAAATTTCGACATAGGTTCTCCTAGAACATTACCAAGCCAAAACACATTACTTTCACCATTAAACAATCAAGGACACTAAATCCATCAAACACATTCTTATACACAAACTTCACACATTTAGCACTACATCACAATATAGTGCATAATTTAAATTGCATGGCACTTAGGCCCTTAAAAACATGGCTCTTAGGCCCTTAAGATGCATAAATCATAAACACTGAATTTCCCACATTATATTTGCCTTTGACCTGCAAATACACTCAACAACACATATGCCTTTTACTAAGCCGTTGAGAACATTTTACTAAGTCATTCACCGTTGGCTCCTTAGATCATTTTAATAAGCAACATAAGCTCATTTCTCCTAAGACTTTAAACCACATTAGGTTAGCACATTTACCTCTTTTCCTCACAACTTCTTTCTTGTTTCCTTGACTAAATCGGCAAGGCTTTTAGTTGCTTGTCAACTTCTAAACATTATACAAATGATAAAATGAGTATACAAGATTTATGCTTCATCTAATTGTAAACCCTAGATTATACATTGTTTTAAAAACATTAAGATAATTGTTTTACCATAGAACTTGAAGAGAGTTTGAATATATATCAAGAGAGGACTCCACCTAGTCCATAAAAGGTTGAAATGAAGCTAGAACAAGGCAAGGTAAGAGCACCATTAGTGGTGATTTTCGGACAACATAATAACATGAAGGAAGTGTTATTTTTCTTTGAGTTTCCTTACCTAGAAGCAAAGGAGAACAATAATATGTGAAAAGATGAGCTCAAGCTCCTCCCATGGTGATTCCTCTTGGCACCGAAATGGAGCTCTTGGGATTTTGAGAATATAGGAATGAAGAGCTTGATGAGACTAAGAGAATGGTGGT
>JAIOTZ010001958.1:0-26056 GCA_023374045.1 Limonium bicolor
TTCCGGCGTCATGCGTCAAGAACGTGGGGTCACTTCAATACCCCCGTTTGGGTTCCTTCGGCTGGTATTTTACTATTCATTATTGTTATAGGTTTGACACCATAGTGGGTGTCGTTAGAAGTCCTCTATCATTTAAGAGGAGTGTTCCTTATATATAGTCCTTGTTTGTTCACGTAATTCGTTGTGTATCATCTCAAGGTTTCATCGCGAGAAGGGACTACACTACTGTGTGCGCGCAAGTAACATGCAGCAATGATATATGTAACAAGCATATAAACAAGTCATAGCAAGCAATCCAATTTCATGCTAGTCTTAAGGTCATTATCAAACAAGGCACACAGCACACAAGCCGTGTAACACGGCAACATACGAACCACACATGTCCATACCTTATTTGAAGCACGAGTCGTCTTACACTCGAAGTCTTGGTCAGAGTTCACTACGGCCCTAGCGTTAATTAAAACAATGGGTCAGTTTATTATTTTATGTGATGACACTTTATAATGTATGTTGTCCCCTAGGTATTGTTGTTAGATGCTTAGTTAGATTGACTCTTAGAATTTCACATGCATTAATCCTAGGCTAACTTACTCTTAGGATAGTCCATGTCTTTGTTTACATGTCAACTAAGCCTTTTTCCCTTAGGTAATGTTTTATGGCGGTTCAAAAAGCAATTACGTAACAAGTTGTATAATATAGATATGACTTATCCAATGGGTATTCTTTCCTTAGATAAATAGGTGAGTAACATTTTAACCTTTGTCTAATGATAATATAGATCATAGCATATTCCTAAACCCATTTATGCAGCGGTCCAAAAGTTTCTAAGTTTGAAACACAAGTATATTATTAAACGCCACCTTTAAGGTAATAATTGATGTTCGACCTTCTCTCCATGTTTCGCTAACCTAGTTATGTTCATTAGCTATGGTTTGGGTTCATTATTACACTTGAATCCCACTTATAATACTCTTGTAACAGAACTATATTATCAAGGAAAACTGAAACCACAAACTACACATTCTTTCTTGGTCATTGTTGTTAGTTAGTTCAGTTTAGGTTTGTTTCTTTTCGGTAGGGTTCCCCCAACTAGTTGTGGGTGTTAGCTAGATTATAAGTTCACACCTAAGACCCCCTAACACTTCCAATGCCTCAGGCAATCCTGTTACACCGAAAACAGATACCGGAAAGGAAAATCAGAAACTGAACTGCCCACCATGAAACCAGATAACTCCTCCTTGGTTCCTCTCTGTTTAATTAGATCAAACTCCCAAGGCTTTTCCCCTAACTTACTTATCAGGTAGTTAGATGTAATAGGTCAGTCTTCAATTCTAAGCCAGCTCAAAATATCCAGATAAAGGCCTCTGAAGTTCCATGATACAGAAATAGGAATGACTGAAAATCTGAGGTGAATTTAAAGCTGGTAAAAACTGGGATTTGAATCGGGTTTGTTCTGTCTTTCTGTTTAATCCCTTGTCTTGGTTTCTCCTTTTTTCCTCAGTTCATTTATCCCTTTAATTAAGTGTCTTGGTGTGGCTTTAGATAACTAGACAGAACCACGATTATAAGGCTACATTTCACAGAAATTAAATCTGAAGCTGATACTTATGACCTGCATAATTCTACTAATTCCTTCTGCACACTACCCATCTGCCTCTGATTCACCCCCATGTACTCCCTATCCAATCTCTTGTTTTATCTCCAATTTAGACTCAAAACTTCACAGACAACACTTACCTACCCCTCTGTACAGAAACAGGAATAACCAGAGATTAGAAACCGATAGAATATAGGACTGAAAACAGAACTGGTATGTCTTTCCATATTTTCCCAGCTTAACTATGCCCTGGTTTATGTGTTAACAGATTTTTAGACTCGAGACTACTCCTAACCCACGAGGACAACTCCTCTGGATGTCATTGTACAGACCTAACAAAACCGAAACTGAACTCGACACAACCTGTTACCGTTTCCGTCATTGTTTTCTGTTAGTGCATTCTATCACTCACCTAACTGCCTCTCAAACTCACTCCAATGTGTCTCTTACTCGGTTATAAGTTTTATCTCCATCTTACACTCAAAGTTACTTCAACAATCCTCACTTACTTCTCTGCCCAGATATAGAACCAGTCACCTCCTGAAACTGAACTCGACACCATCTGCTATATCTATTATCTTGATTGTACAAACTGACTTTCAATTCTCCCAAGTTATTTCTGTTACTTAATTAGACCCCTCAATATGTTTTTTTTTTTTTTTAAAACTTCAGACAACTAAAGACATCCTGTGAAACTGCTGCAATGCTCCTCACCAGAAAATGGACAGAACTGAACCAGAAACTGTATTTCTGCTATATCTCTCTCTTACTCTTTCGGTTAGATGTTACACTGGGTTCTAATCTTCCAAGTTGTTTTTCTTATCCAGATAAGTGGTTTACCAAGTTTATGAGTGCATGACAGACAGGAAACAAACTAGGTAACATCCCCGAAACTCATTTGCACATAAGAAAGAAAACCTGAGACCTGAAACCAAGTCCTGAAACCTGTTCTTAAATCCATCCTGGCCTCTAACTTATCCCTCTCTGTTGGGTTAGGTGGTTAAGTGCTTGGTCAAGACTTGAGGTTTTTAAATAGGAATCACGCAGCTGCTGTTTTACTGAAATTCATGAATTGAGCACTACTGATATCAGAAATAGAACTGAAGTAAGAGCAGTTTTCTTTTTCTTCTATTTTACTTCTGTTTTACTTCTGTTTTCTTCTAACCTGGTTCCCATTCCTTTCCACGAGGTGCTTACCCAATGGTTAAGGGTTACTCATGGTTTAGTATTTAAACAGACCCAAAACAGCCTCTGCTAATGTCACAGAACTTACAACTTCACAGTAGTTGAACCACACCAGAAATCAACATATAAACTGCTGCATCAGTTTCCTGTCTTCTTTCCTATTGTGATCTTTTCTTTTCTATTTCATTTTCTTCAGAATTCTTTAGTTGCTTAGGTAGTTAGTTAGTGTGGTTTTATTCTCGGAAGTAACCCACCCCAACACTAACTGCACCCTGAGAGTTAATAAAACAGAAACGCAAAGTTTCAGAACTGGAACCCACTGTTGCATCTTCTTTTTGGGTTTTCTTTCTTTTACAGAATTGTTTTTCGTTTTCTTTGTGTTCAGCCTAATTTAGTTACTGATTAAGTAGGGGTGTGGGCTACTAGGCAAGTGCCACTCTTACTCTCACTCTACAAACTAAACGCACGATATACATATATGGACAATGTTACAGAAAATCATCATAATAGCCAACAGAGCTTAACAGGTTGCTGTGTTTTTGTTCTTTTATCACAGAATCAGTCTAGTATGGCTTACCCGTGCTAGTCTAGTTGTTTTCTTTTGTTTTCTCGTTTCTCCAGGCACCCTTGTAGGCTCCTTGCACCTTAGTTATTAACACAGCTGAGGGAAAGATTTCCTCGAGGTCAAGCTTGATACATCAGAGAGAGGTATAACAGAAAGAAGAGGGGAATTGTTTCAGAACTTCACCTCGAGTCAGCTTTCCAGGAAGAGTGTTGCAGTTCTCCTCAGGGATCTTTTAAGAGAAGCCTACAGGAACTGCATGAGGGGATTCGAGCATGGAAAGAACTAGGTGTTGAGTATGAACTTTCAGACATTAGCATCAACACAGAGGTAATATGCATGTAGAAGACATCTCAGAATTTCTACCTGATTTGAGTCTCGAATGAAGAATACAGCAGGTGTCAGTAGCTGCTTGTTCTGTTGGGTTTTGATCTCTGGTTATACTTCTAACCAGACATGAACAAATGAGAAAAAGAAGGAGTTAGGCAGCAGTGGGTCTCGGACATGGGGAAAGAGAAGAGGGAAATGAACCTCGGTTGCACTTACCTGGTGCATCAGGAATCAGAGAGTGTGACTAGAAGTTCCTGCCCATGCAGAAACAATACCCAGCAGGAGAGTGGAGAAGATGGTCTATGGGTTTATGAAATAGTTGGCACAAGGCACGGGGACAATGTAGGAGTTTCAACGGGAATTTGTGAGAGTTTGCACCAGACAAGTCGATGCGTGGAAGTGGTAAAACGTGGCTCCGGTGTATACGGTTCTGAAACAGATGACAGGCTCTGTCTCTCTCGACTGAAGCGAATTGTAGTGGTCTACCTTGTTGCAGATATTACCGAGGAACTTGAGTATGGAGAATGGAATCTAAAAACTGGGTAAAGGGGATGTTGGTCTCGGGTGGCACAGAACTGTCACTGAGGAAGTTCCTGTCGACATCAATCAATTTTTTTTTTGTTCTGGGTTCAAGCGCATAACAGATGGGATGCGATTGAGGGATTTCTACTGTATGTTTGAAATGGAATTTGGGAGCCACTCAGATGCGCAAGTTACAAGGAGTCATGGGCAACTGACTAAACAAACGCTCTGTCGTTCAAGTTGGTTTATGTTTCCTTTGTTGTTGTCTGATCAGGTGTTGGAACGAGGAAGAAGGAGACAACGAGTTGGTTATTTTTTTTTTTGTTCTTGTATTTACTTCAATTATTGGTATTAGTTTCAGATCTTGTGAATTAGTTGCTGAATACGAGCATAGCTCAACCGGTTACAGCATCTATAAGGTATACAAGAGGTCTCGGGTTCGAGCCTCAATGGGAGCGTCTTTGCTCCCCCTTTTTTCTCTCTTTTCTTTCCCTTTTTTTTTAATAACTATATACATACTTATTTATATATGTGTAAGACTATATACTATATCAATTTATATTTATTTGCTTATCGTCACAAGGTTATGCGACGTTATCATTTTTTTATTACAACTCGTAACGTTACCTATTTGTAGTTTACGTATTTGTACATACACATGTATATACATATACTAGATTTAATTGTTCGTTTTATAAAACGTGTTACGATTTAATACGTTTAATATTTAGGGGTATTTCAACTTACCCCCCTTAAAAGAGACTTCGTCCCGAAGTCTTACATCCTTAACTTATATTTTCCACTTCTGGTAATCTTAGGGATCCAGTCCCGCATTCATTCCCAATACACAAAGGATTAAGTGAATAATTAAAATTCTCAGTGCTTCTAAGCACCATGCCACATCAGTGGCTTCACACGAGTTCTCATGATAACCCAAGATGCTAGCAATGAGTATAACATGTTAAAGTGCCAGCCAAGACACACAATAGTCATTCGTACCGAGCATACATATACGTACACAACATTTCCACAGATATACGAACGCAGTTCACACATATAGCATCCAAACATAGCACATCATACAGGCAACAACATGTACGAACGCAGTTCACACACGTAGCATCCAAACACAGCACATCATACGAGCAGCAAAGATAGCAAAAGCGAAACACGCCTACCCCCCCTAAAAATGGATTACGCCCACGTAATCCTTTTTATACCATCCTAGAACCTTGGTTCAAGATGTTTTAACTTCCATGAAGCATTCCAGTTCCTATGCAATGTAGTTTACATTATACTCTCATCAAAGGCCTTGATCCTGTTAAGGGTTTAGTTTCTGTATCCAAAAGACTCTTATCGGTAGTCGTACTGATCTAGGAACGGATTCGGGTTTAACCTCTCTAGGTTTAAGGTATTGGCCGATAGGTCACTTGTTACTCCACTGGAAGATGTGTGATATGGTCCACCAGCTTCTGCTGCGCGACTCTGCTTACCTTCGGGTTTAGCTTCCCCTTACTAAGTCTTGCAAGGTAGTGGATGGTTTAATTGTTTCTTCCGCCTAGTCTCTTGGCTAACATGGGGTAATTTAATTCGTACACGGTCTCTGTGAATTGTATTTTGTCTACTCAGTTCCTTTGGAGACTGGATATTCATGCTTTTGGTGCGCTTTTTAAGCGTCTAGATTTTTGTTTCTGGCTGCCCCTTTTAGGTGTTAATGATTTAGTTCTTGTCATTTGAATGTTATCGACGCGTCACTGTTACCATGATTGGTTTAGGGTTTTTTTTTTTACTACCGCTCATACTTATGTTTAGTTTTTACAACCCGGTTAGACGTCTTTCGTCTCTAAGTATCTTTATTTCCCAGCCCAATTATGGCTTTGATCCTGTTGGTTGACTTCGATTGGTTTCAGTCAAAAGGTTACTAGATTATACATGTTAGAAGTTTCTGTGGTTGCAGCCTCTAAGTTTCGAATCATGAATCAATGTATTCCACCCGCTTGTATTATCTACATCGATATCGCATCCTTCATATTTTGTAGTTCATGTGTCCACTTGTAGGAGGTTTCGGGAATTATCCAACCCTTACGTGGTCAGCGTAAGTGTTGGACTATCCTTCCACCCCAATTTGTGCTCGGTATTACTTGACCTGACCAGGGTTAAGTTCAACCTTGCACGTCCTACAAACAATCATTCAATTAATTCTTTTCCAACTATGCATATGTCTAAATGTGTACATATATACATTACCTCATTCTTGTATCCATAATCTGTATACTTATGCACATATGGTTGTTTCCATTAATTACATGGTATATTGGTACATACATTCGTACCCTTCTTATATTATCATTCTTTTTTTATTCCAAGTTCTCATATAGGGAGATGTAGTATGGATATAGGTGATCCATCCGCACCGTATTTATAGATATGGATATAGGTGATCCATCCGCACCGTATTCATAGATATAGTATGGATATAGGTGATCCATCCGCACCGTATAGATATAGTATGGATATTGGTGATCCATCCGCACCGTATAGTTATAGTATGGATATAGGTGATCCATCCGCACCGTATAGATATAGTATGGATATAGGTGATCCATCCGCACCGTATAGATATAGTATGGATATTGGTGATCCATCCGCACCGTATAGATATAGTATGGATATAGGTGATCCATCCGCACCGTATATATAGTATGGATATGGTGATCCATCCGCACCGTATAGATATAGTATGGATATAGGTGATCCATCCGCACCGTATTATAGATATGGATATAGGTGATCCATCCGCACCGTATAGATATAGTATGGATATAGGTGATCCATCCGCACCGTATAGATATAGTATGGATATAGGTGATCCATCCGCACCGTATAGATATAGTATGGATATGGTGATCCATCCGCACCGTATAGATATAGTATGGATATAGGTGATCCATCCGCACCGTATAGATATAGTATGGATATAGGTGATCCATCCGCACCGTATAGATATAGTATGGATATAGGTGATCCATCCGCACCGTATAGATATAGTATGGATATAGGTGATCCATCCGCACCGTATTTATAGTCTCCCCATATGATTAGGTTCTCTTAATCTTCTCGCCTTATGTTTAACCCCAGGTGTTATAGTGAATAATTTTGTCCCCTTTTTGTCATGGTTGTTATACTGAGTAGGAGAAATTAAGTTATACGATATTGTATAATTGAATTTAAATCATGAGGTTGGAAATTGCTTGGCTAAGTAATATTGATCTTGACAAACATTTGAAATAAGAAGATGTATATATAAATACTTCCACATATACAGTTGGTATTTAAAGTGGATATAGTACATGTATAAGTAAGACTATTCACATAAAACAAATGGGGTAATAATGAATAGATGGGCTTACAAAATAATGAGTATAGTGAATAAACTTTAAAAGTTTATTATGGTATTATACAAATGTTACATGATATCAAGATAGGAATCTCAATATAAGTTTGTATAACATATTACAACTAGTGAGAATAATCGCTTTACATAAAATAATGAAATGTAATATCAAATGAAGGGAGTTTGGTAAGTTATATATATTGTACGTGCATAAAGGCGTGACTAATATTTGTAGGAAAACACGTATAAAATATGGTTGAGAACCATGCAATATTAAATGATGGGTGTTATAAATGAAATTAGTTGATAAACTGTAATTTATACAATCAAGGGTAGCATATTGCAAAGTACATGCATTATTTAATACCGTATATATTTTGATGAATGTCGTAAACTAAAGTACTATATATATTATATGATTAAATCCAATAGGAATTGCTTATATGTAACCATATATGTGTAAAACCAAGAATATATGTATATATATATATAAGTATATACGATATGGTTTTACTATCATGAAATGGTAATTGACAGGTGTTATGACATTAGTGTAAGGATATGTATACTACAAGTCATACAGTGTAATTTAAAGTATGGTTTTTAAAAATGAATAACGTGGTATGTAATATATGGTATATCCCAAATGGTTAAGTAATACCATCATATAACGTTAGTGCTTGAGCATTGAATGCTATGCGAAGCAACGTTGCAGGTATGGTCACTGCTTCCATCACCATAGTTAAAGATATACATATGATCCAAAGGGTTTACCTCTTTATAACATTAAATTCCACAGTACCGTTGTATTGCTTGCGTTTGTTTTTAACAGTTCCTCTTTCGGAACTTGTTCCTCCATGATCGGAACTTAATTCTCTATGGCCCACAACTCCTTTTATTTGGTCTCCTTAAATAAAAAATTTGATAGATGTTTGAACATAGTGGCGGATTCATTGCCATTTTTTTTCTTATCTGTTTGCCTTGTGTTGGGGTAGGGAATTATTTGAATTCTGTTATAGTATACTTTAGTGTGTAAAATCTGCGCCCTGCTTTATTAAGCATTATAGATTGTACCAATCTTATGGTGTAATTTCAACTCGCATTATATTCTCTCATTTCATGGTTTTACGAGGGATTTACTAAGATTAATCTCTCGGGTGTACGAACTGAAGAATTTATCTCAATCCCAACCTTGGCTTATTTAATTTCTTACGTAAGCTTTATTTATTTCCTAAATTTTAGGGTGTTTCGGCCCTCTTTGTTTGTAAGGTAGGGTACTGTCGACTGCGAAGCATGTCGACCCAAGTTGCCTCTAAAATTGGTCCCTCAATGAGTGTTATTATTATATATATATATATTTTGTTTGTGGTACTAGTAACCTACCAGATTTCACGCATGGTCAAACAACTTTGCACACAAAGATTCGGCATGCTTTACAATCATTTGAGGTTTTAGGTTTTACCTGCAGCTAAAGGGGTGTCCGGTCCTGCGGTGGGGTCCATGATGCTTAAGGCCGCCTCCCCTGGCCTCGGAGTAGATGCCTCCTGGGAGTCTCGGGATCCCGCTCTCCTGTCGCCCTTCACACCGTAACCGGGCTTATAGCTCTCACTCTCGGGATTTGCGTAGCACTCAAATGCCCTATGCCCGCGCTTCTGGCAGTAAAAGCACTTTACCGGTTCGCCCTGGCAATTAACTCCGGGGTGGTTCTTCGTGCATCGTCTACATTTAAATCGGCGCACGGTCTTTTTGCTTGGGCCGGCTCCAGACCCTGAATATTTGATTTAATTAGTCAACAATTGGTCAGGACAACTGTAACGGTACTTAAGCATTAGCATTTGGTTCACTTACCCTTGGATGGGTATGAGCGTAGCGGCTTAGCCGCAACAGCCGGGTGGTCTAGCTGAAGTGTCGCTGTAGGCTTGCTCCCATGGTATTTCACTCGCCTCTTGCTCGGGTAGTACCTCTTCTTCCCCGCACCTTTCCTTTTACGGACCTCTGAGTCACCACCTTTCGACTCCCTCTTCTGGGCGAATTCCTCGTCCCGCCTCTGAACGGTGATCTCGATCTGGATCGCTGCATGGTAATAGTCCCGGGTTGGGGCATCATGGTCTCGTCCTTGACCTCGTTGCTCGGCCATCTAAGAATGTCGTTTGTTAGTTTAGAACATACATAAGAATCTTACTGCAAGTTGTTATCGCCCTTGCTGGCGGTTTAACAAGGTAACATCGTGCCTCACATGACTAACCCTTAACCCCGTTTCCCAAATTTAGGTTTTCCTATTCCCGGTACTTCTCTGTTCCAGTCATCAGAGCGCAACTACGCTCTGATACCACTTTCTGTAACACCCCGATTTAACTAACCAATAGCCCGAACGATGCGCCAACGATGACCTAGCAAGACTAAGCAGCGGATTCACACTTCTACTCGGGTGTCACAGACGCCAACCACCCACGTGGTTGACACAACAACAACCTCAATACCAAGCTGCGGTCCGAATGACTGGAATTAAACCACAATCAAATCCAAGTACAATAGAAATTACAAACCAAGTACCGGGGAAACTACATCATAAGTTCTTAGTTCAACATCATAATCCGAAAGCACAACTAGGGTTTAATAATACAAAGTCTTAACCCATACATTAGCAACATACTACTAAAAGTCTTGCCCGTACGGACTACCCCTATGGTAGTCACCCGTGCCTACTCTCCGTCTGCCTCTCGATTCATACCTGTAAAAATAAAGGACTCAGCAAAACTATGCCGAGTATGAACGTGTGAAGCCCGCATGTTACCGAGCCACACGACTACTTGGTCGAATATTATTAAGTCATATTACATGCTATAACAAAGCAGGAAAACATACCACAACACATCATAATATCATACACACTGCAAGGTAGCAAAGCATTAGAAACAAGCAACCAAGCACAACAAGTTGCTAGTATAGCGACAGTAATCATGTAACTAACCAAACGTGTGCATAGGTATATTATACCAACGATCCTCACTAGGGGTTCATTCGAGCGTTGTGTGTTTCCATTCCTTTTACTCCTGCTTTCGTAAGGTACATTCTCTTCTCTCCTCTTGCACCAGGTCTGGGGATGTAGTTAGATCCCGTGACCATATCATGTAGATGCCAATCTTTCCTTGATTAGTTAAGGTTTATTTGTGAGTTCTCTTATCACCACGTATTGAAGAGCGTCTCCTCCATAGCCAATCCTCCATTTCCGGCGTCATGCGTCAAGAACGTGGGGTCACTTCAATACCCCCGTTTGGGTTCCTTCGGCTGGTATTTTACTATTCATTATTGTTATAGGTTTGACACCATAGTGGGTGTCGTTAGAAGTCCTCTATCATTTAAGAGGAGTGTTCCTTATATATAGTCCTTGTTTGTTCACGTAATTCGTTGTGTATCATCTCAAGGTTTCATCGCGAGAAGGGACTACACTACTGTGTGCGCGCAAGTAACATGCAGCAATGATATATGTAACAAGCATATAAACAAGTCATAGCAAGCAATCCAATTTCATGCTAGTCTTAAGGTCATTATCAAACAAGGCACACAGCACACAAGCCGTGTAACACGGCAACATACGAACCACACATGTCCATACCTTATTTGAAGCACGAGTCGTCTTACACTCGAAGTCTTGGTCAGAGTTCACTACGGCCCTAGCGTTAATTAAAACAATGGGTCAGTTTATTATTTTATGTGATGACACTTTATAATGTATGTTGTCCCCTAGGTATTGTTGTTAGATGCTTAGTTAGATTGACTCTTAGAATTTCACATGCATTAATCCTAGGCTAACTTACTCTTAGGATAGTCCATGTCTTTGTTTACATGTCAACTAAGCCTTTTTCCCTTAGGTAATGTTTTATGGCGGTTCAAAAAGCAATTACGTAACAAGTTGTATAATATAGATATGACTTATCCAATGGGTATTCTTTCCTTAGATAAATAGGTGAGTAACATTTTAACCTTTGTCTAATGATAATATAGATCATAGCATATTCCTAAACCCATTTATGCAGCGGTCCAAAAGTTTCTAAGTTTGAAACACAAGTATATAAAACGCCACCTTTAAGGTAATAATTGATGTTCGACCTTCTCTCCATGTTTCGCTAACCTAGTTATGTTCATTAGCTATGGTTTGGGTTCATTATTACACTTGAATCCCACTTATAATACTCTTGTAACAGAACTATATTATCAAGGAAAACTGAAACCACAAACTACACATTCTTTCTTGGTCATTGTTGTTAGTTAGTTCAGTTTAGGTTTGTTTCTTTTCGGTAGGGTTCCCCCAACTAGTTGTGGGTGTTAGCTAGATTATAAGTTCACACCTAAGACCCCCTAACACTTCCAATGCCTCAGGCAATCCTGTTACACCGAAAACAGATACCGGAAAGGAAAATCAGAAACTGAACTGCCCACCATGAAACCAGATAACTCCTCCTTGGTTCCTCTCTGTTTAATTAGATCAAACTCCCAAGGCTTTTCCCCTAACTTACTTATCAGGTAGTTAGATGTAATAGGTCAGTCTTCAATTCTAAGCCAGCTCAAAATATCCAGATAAAGGCCTCTGAAGTTCCATGATACAGAAATAGGAATGACTGAAAATCTGAGGTGAATTTAAAGCTGGTAAAAACTGGGATTTGAATCGGGTTTGTTCTGTCTTTCTGTTTAATCCCTTGTCTTGGTTTCTCCTTTTTTCCTCAGTTCATTTATCCCTTTAATTAAGTGTCTTGGTGTGGCTTTAGATAACTAGACAGAACCACGATTATAAGGCTACATTTCACAGAAATTAAATCTGAAGCTGATACTTATGACCTGCATAATTCTACTAATTCCTTCTGCACACTACCCATCTGCCTCTGATTCACCCCCATGTACTCCCTATCCAATCTCTTGTTTTATCTCCAATTTAGACTCAAAACTTCACAGACAACACTTACCTACCCCTCTGTACAGAAACAGGAATAACCAGAGATTAGAAACCGATAGAATATAGGACTGAAAACAGAACTGGTATGTCTTTCCATATTTTCCCAGCTTAACTATGCCCTGGTTTATGTGTTAACAGATTTTTAGACTCGAGACTACTCCTAACCCACGAGGACAACTCCTCTGGATGTCATTGTACAGACCTAACAAAACCGAAACTGAACTCGACACAACCTGTTACCGTTTCCGTCATTGTTTTCTGTTAGTGCATTCTATCACTCACCTAACTGCCTCTCAAACTCACTCCAATGTGTCTCTTACTCGGTTATAAGTTTTATCTCCATCTTACACTCAAAGTTACTTCAACAATCCTCACTTACTTCTCTGCCCAGATATAGAACCAGTCACCTCCTGAAACTGAACTCGACACCATCTGCTATATCTATTATCTTGATTGTACAAACTGACTTTCAATTCTCCCAAGTTATTTCTGTTACTTAATTAGACCCCTCAATATGTTTTTTTTTTTTTAAAACTTCAGACAACTAAAGACATCCTGTGAAACTGCTGCAATGCTCCTCACCAGAAAATGGACAGAACTGAACCAGAAACTGTATTTCTGCTATATCTCTCTCTTACTCTTTCGGTTAGATGTTACACTGGGTTCTAATCTTCCAAGTTGTTTTTCTTATCCAGATAAGTGGTTTACCAAGTTTATGAGTGCATGACAGACAGGAAACAAACTAGGTAACATCCCCGAAACTCATTTGCACATAAGAAAGAAAACCTGAGACCTGAAACCAAGTCCTGAAACCTGTTCTTAAATCCATCCTGGCCTCTAACTTATCCCTCTCTGTTGGGTTAGGTGGTTAAGTGCTTGGTCAAGACTTGAGGTTTTTAAATAGGAATCACGCAGCTGCTGTTTTACTGAAATTCATGAATTGAGCACTACTGATATCAGAAATAGAACTGAAGTAAGAGCAGTTTTCTTTTTCTTCTATTTTACTTCTGTTTTACTTCTGTTTTCTTCTAACCTGGTTCCCATTCCTTTCCACGAGGTGCTTACCCAATGGTTAAGGGTTACTCATGGTTTAGTATTTAAACAGACCCAAAACAGCCTCTGCTAATGTCACAGAACTTACAACTTCACAGTAGTTGAACCACACCAGAAATCAACATATAAACTGCTGCATCAGTTTCCTGTCTTCTTTCCTATTGTGATCTTTTCTTTTCTATTTCATTTTCTTCAGAATTCTTTAGTTGCTTAGGTAGTTAGTTAGTGTGGTTTTATTCTCGGAAGTAACCCACCCCAACACTAACTGCACCCTGAGAGTTAATAAAACAGAAACGCAAAGTTTCAGAACTGGAACCCACTGTTGCATCTTCTTTTTGGGTTTTCTTTCTTTTACAGAATTGTTTTTCGTTTTCTTTGTGTTCAGCCTAATTTAGTTACTGATTAAGTAGGGGTGTGGGCTACTAGGCAAGTGCCACTCTTACTCTCACTCTACAAACTAAACGCACGATATACATATATGGACAATGTTACAGAAAATCATCATAATAGCCAACAGAGCTTAACAGGTTGCTGTGTTTTTGTTCTTTTATCACAGAATCAGTCTAGTATGGCTTACCCGTGCTAGTCTAGTTGTTTTCTTTTGTTTTCTCGTTTCTCCAGGCACCCTTGTAGGCTCCTTGCACCTTAGTTATTAAACAGCTGAGGGAAAGATTTCCTCGAGGTCAAGCTTGATACATCAGAGAGAGGTATAACAGAAAGAAGAGGGGAATTGTTTCAGAACTTCACCTCGAGTCAGCTTTCCAGGAAGAGTGTTGCAGTTCTCCTCAGGGATCTTTTAAGAGAAGCCTACAGGAACTGCATGAGGGGATTCGAGCATGGAAAGAACTAGGTGTTGAGTATGAACTTTCAGACATTAGCATCAACACAGAGGTAATATGCATGTAGAAGACATCTCAGAATTTCTACCTGATTTGAGTCTCGAATGAAGAATACAGCAGGTGTCAGTAGCTGCTTGTTCTGTTGGGTTTTGATCTCTGGTTATACTTCTAACCAGACATGAACAAATGAGAAAAAGAAGGAGTTAGGCAGCAGTGGGTCTCGGACATGGGGAAAGAGAAGAGGGAAATGAACCTCGGTTGCACTTACCTGGTGCATCAGGAATCAGAGAGTGTGACTAGAAGTTCCTGCCCATGCAGAAACAATACCCAGCAGGAGAGTGGAGAAGATGGTCTATGGGTTTATGAAATAGTTGGCACAAGGCACGGGGACAATGTAGGAGTTTCAACGGGAATTTGTGAGAGTTTGCACCAGACAAGTCGATGCGTGGAAGTGGTAAAACGTGGCTCCGTGTATACGGTTCTGAAACAGATGACAGGCTCTGTCTCTCTCGACTGAAGCGAATTGTAGTGGTCTACCTTGTTGCAGATATTACCGAGGAACTTGAGTATGGAGAATGGAATCTAAAAATGGGTAAAGGGGATTGTTGGTCTCGGGTGGCACAGAACTGTCACTGAGGAAGTTCCTGTCGACATCAATCAATTTTTTTTTTGTTCTGGGTTCAAGCGCATAACAGATGGGATGCGATTGAGGGATTTCTACTGTATGTTTGAAATGGAATTTGGGAGCCACTCAGATGCGCAAGTTACAAGGAGTCATGGGCAACTGACTAAACAAAAAACGCTCTGTCGTTCAAGTTGGTTTATGTTTCCTTTGTTGTTGTCTGATCAGGTGTTGGAACGAGGAAGAAGGAGACAACGAGTTGGTTATTTTTTTTTTGTTCTTGTATTTACTTCAATTATTGGTATTAGTTTCAGATCTTGTGAATTAGTTGCTGAATACGAGCATAGCTCAACCGGTTACAGCATCTATAAGGTATACAAGAGGTCTCGGGTTCGAGCCTCAATGGGAGCGTCTTTGCTCCCCTTTTTTCTCTCTTTTCTTTCCCTTTTTTTAATAACTATATAACACTTATTTATATATGTGTAAGACTATATACTATATCAATTTATATTTATTTGCTTATCGTCACAAGGTTATGCGACGTTATCATTTTTTTATTACAACTCGTAACGTTACCTATTTGTAGTTTACGTATTTGTACATACACATTATATACATATACTAGATTTAATTGTTCGTTTATAAAACGTGTTACGATTTAATACGTTTAATATTTAGGGGTATTTCAGCTTGTTCCAAGATCAGTTGGACAAATCAGTGGTAGTCTTCATCGATGGACCTTCTTGTATTCTAAATGAAAGGTGAGCACGAAAAGCCACTGAGAGATGTGTTACAAACTCTGAGGAGGAAACAGTGTATGCAAAGTTTTCAAAATGTGAATTTTGGTTGAACCAAGTATCTTTCTTGGACATTGTGATTTCTGAGCCGGGATCGCTGTTGATCCGGCAAAGATAGATGCAGTGCGCACCTGGCCTAGGCAGAAGACAGTCACTGATATCAGGAGCTTCCTCGGTCTGGCAGGATATTATAGGAGGTTTGTGAAGGACTTCTCCAGTATCTCGAAGCCGATGACTTCCTTAATGAAGAAGGATGCACCATTCGAGTGGACAGTCGACTGTGAGAGTTCTTCGCGAGTCTCAAGGATGCTCTGACATCTGCACCAGTCCTGACTATACCAGACGGTCCAGATGGTTTTGAGGTCTACTGCGACGCATCAGGCAGGGGTATGGGTTGTGTGTTGATGCAACACGGGAAGGTCGTAGCATACGCCTCCCGTCAGCTGAAGAAGCATGAGGAGAACTACCTACCCACGACTTAGAATTGGGTGCCATTGTCTTCGCATTGAAGATATGGTGACATTATTTGTATGGGGTAAGTGTGACAATCTATTCTGACCATAAAAGCTTAAAGTACTTGTTCACTCAGAAAGAGTTGAACATGAGGCAAAGAAGGGGGTTGAGTTTCTGAATGACTACGATATTAATCTGCAATACAAAGAGGGTAAGGCAAATGTGGTAGCTGACGCACTGAGTCGCCGAGCACACTCTCTCCATTCGCTAGTCTCTCATACTGGCTTGGTTGAAGAGGTGCGGAGTGCTCAGATGACGGATCAGTACATGCTGGAGATCCGGCAGAAGCTTATTGACGGCACATTCGAGGGTCAGAAGTACAACTTCAGACTCCATGATGATGACCTGATTAGGCTGAATGGCCGATTGTGTATACCTAGGAGTAGCGTGAGTTGAAGGAGCGCATATTGAGTGAATCTCATTGTTTCTACTACTTCGATTCACCCCGGAGCTTCAAAGATGTACAAGAGTATGAAAAGGTATTTTTGGTGGACTGGAATGAAGAAAGATGTTAGTGATTATGTGTTGAGGTGTCTCACTTGCCAGAAGGTCAAGTTTGAGCACCGACGGCCTGGTGGTATGGTACAGCCAATGCCAGTGCCTGAGTGGAAGTTCCATGATATTTCCATGGACTTTGTAGTAGGGCTTCCGCCTACAAGGGGAGGTCTGAATATGATATGGGTGATAGTTGACCGACTGACCAAGGTGGCCCGATTCATTCCGATGAAGGACACTTGGAAAGTGGCAAGATTGGCAGAACTGTTGATAAAGAGATTGTAAGACATCATGGTGTACCGAAAACGATTGTATCTGACAGAGATACCAGATTCTTATCCAGATTGGAAGTCCACACGAGAGGCATTGGGTACTGAATTGAAATTGAGTACAGCGTTTCATCCACAGACCGATGGTCAGAGTGAGCGCACCATTCAAACACTTGAGGATATGCTACGTGCTTGTGTACTTGACTTTCAGACCAGCTGGATTGATAAGTTACATCTGATCGAGTTTAGTTACAACAACAGTTATCATGCTTCGATCAAGATGTCTCCCTTCCAGGCCTTGTACGGTAGACCATGCCGCACGCCTTATGCTGGGATGAGTCGAGTGAGACGGTCATTATAGGACCAGAGTATCTTGAACAAGTCCAGGCAGAAGTTCGCCAGATCCGGGCTAACATGAAGGCAGCTCAGGATAGACAGAAGTCATACGCAGATGTGCGCAGACGTGACCTGGAGTTCGCCGTGGGCGATCAGGTATTTTTGAGAGTGTCCCCCATGAAGGGAGTGTTTCGTTTTGGCCAGAAGGGCAAATTGAGCCCAAAGTATGTGGGGCCTATGTTGTGACGGAGCGGATCGGCCGGTAGCCTATAGACTAGACCTACCGCCGAGCTGGGCAAGGTACATGATGTATTCCATGTGTCCCAGCTGAAGAAGTATATGTCTCATCCGTCTCATGTGCTTCAGCCTGAAAGGCTAACCTTAGAGCCGACCATGCGATCAGTGGAGACTCCGGTACGGATTCTGGATGCTAAGACTCGAGACACTCGCCATAAGTCTGTGACTGGTGAAAGTTCTCTGGTCTAACCAGGACGTTGAGGAGGCCACTTGGGAGCTGGAAGATAAGATGAAGGCGAAGTACCCGTCATTGTTTACTTCTTAGTACTTATGTGTATAGGGTACGGGGCGTACCCCTTTTTAAGGGGGGTAGAGCCGTTTCGGTTATGTGTGTACGACGTGTATTTGAATACATCGTCTATGTTATGTTGTTATGTTACAGACCGTTGTGTCTGAATGATGTGTGGATAATGTTGTATGGACCTTGTGTCCAATGTTATGTTATGTTGTATGGACCTTGTGTCCAATGTATGTTATGTTGTATGGACCTGGTGTCCAATGTTATGTAAGTGTGTGTTAGTAATGTGGAAGTATTGTTTATAAGTATTCCCGTGTGCTAATATTTAGGATATGTGGAAGTATGAACTTTGAGGACAAAGTTCTTTTAAGGGGGGTAGATTGAAATACCCCAAACCTTAATATATGTTTAAACACTTAAATATGGTGTATTAAGACTAAAAAGAGTCTTAGAAACATTAGAAAACAAATTTAAACAAAAGGAAACACAAAATGTGCTTTAAAGTCAATAAGAGCCAAAATGTGCTCTAAGCTTGGGATAAACTTGGTTAAGACCTAATGAACTTACCAAGACCTCAATTATACACTAATGAACATATTAAATCAATTACCAAAGAAAACCAAGCTTGAAAACAAGTTTAAACACAAATGTGCTTTAAGGAGTCTTAAAGCACATTTTTGAAAAATTGTCTTGTAAATGAGTTTTGAGTGGCTAGATGTCCATCATTACTCTTAAATATATATGTGTACTATATAATATCACATTTGGGTGTCTATATTAATGGGAAATCAAAAATTTCACTTCTATGTGCCTTGTTTTATGAATAGTAACTTTTATAAGCTATTTGTAACATATGTTTGTATAAGTAATTAAATTGACAAACAAAGACTATATTACCCTCATTATATTTAGGGGGGCGGTTTTCTAAGGTTTGGTGACTCACCACCCTCTTGTTAATTTGTTAAGTAAATAATGATGACTAAGAAGGTACTATTTGCTTTTAAACTACAAATATTCTAAAGTTAAACCAATCTTCATCCTCTCATTTTCTTTCCTTGCTCACACGGTTTCCCATCTCTCTTCTTCCTTCCTTCTTTGTTCTCTCACGATAAAACACTACCACCATTAAAACACAAGCTTTGATCTCTTGTAAAACCTTGCTCACTTGTCCAAATCAAAAACAAACACCACCATCTTCTTCCTCTCTCAAGCTCTTCATTTCTATCTTCTCCAAACTTCAAGACAACCATTTCGGTGCCATGGAGTTTCTCCATTGAAGGAGCTTGAGCTTGTATTTTTACATATTGTTACTCTCCTTGGTTTCTAGGTAAGGAATCTCAAACAAAAATCAAGTTTCCTCCTTGTTTTTGTCATGTCCGAAAATATATATTGAAGGAGCTTTTTATGTGACTTTGTTCTAGCTTCATTCCAACTCTGCATGGACTAGGTGGAGTCCTCTCTTGCTAGATATTCAAACTCTCTTCAAAGAGCAAGGTAAAACAACTACATTAATGTTTTTGAAACAATGTAAAACTAGGGTTTACAATGAGATGGAGCTTATAGCTTGAATACTCATTACAATGTTTGTATATTGTTTAGAACTTGTCAAAGAATCAAGTACCCTATCGGTTTTTCTAAAGGAAACAAGAAAGAAGTTTTGCAAAGAGGTAAATCTACTAACCTAATGTTGTCTTAATGCCTTAGGAGAAATGAGCTTATAAATGCTTATTAAAACTACCTAAAGAGCCAATGGTGAATGACTTAGTAAAGTGTTCCCAAGAGCTTAGTAAAAGGCATATGTGTTGTTGAGTGTATTTGCAGGTAAAAGGCAAATATATTGTGGAAATTCAGTGTTTATGATTTGTGCATTTAAGGGCCTAAGAGCCATGTCATTTAAGGGCCTAAGTGCCATGCATTTAAATTATGCACTATATTGTGATGTAGTGCTTTGTGAGTGAAGTTTGTGTATAATAAGTACTTGATGGATTTTTTAGTGTTCTTGGTTGTTTGTTGGTAAAAACAAAGTGTTTTGGTTTAGTAATGTTCTAGGAGAACCTATGTCGAAATTTAGGTAACAAATGTGAAGTTCTAGGTGTTTAAAATGAGTTTGATAAGTTAAGGATATTTAAAATGGTTAAGTGTTGTTCTTGTGTAGGAAACATGCATTAAGGTGATTTAGGATTGTAACAAGGACTTAGGCATGAGCTTGAGATTTTAGTATGTACCAAAGCCATTTTGGACTTAGTAAAGACTTAGGCAAACTTTGGTAAATAAGGAGAAAGTGTGAACTTGAAAAAAGAACTTCAAGAGTGACATAAGGAGTTGGTTGTGAGATGAGAAATAATGCTTAAGAGATGATGTTAAGATAAGGAGAAAACATCTTGGGATGGTAGTTATCATAGGTGAGAAACACCATTTAGAAACCTAGTGTAAAATGTTGTAAGTGTTAGGAATTTTGTGAAGAAATAAGTAAAGGTTTAAGGAATTAGAAAAAGAGTTGTGAGTGTTTAAAGGATGGTTAAGTTGTGTTTGAAGTGCCCAAATGAGGTTAGGGGGGGTACTAGGTTTATATGGGGTAAAGTTTGGAGTTGAATGTGAAAGGAAAATAAGGATTTGGGGCAGACCGGACTTGCGACCGGACTTGCAAGCCCGGTCGGGCCCTGTTACACTACGGAAAATGTTTCTGGAATCGACCGGACTTGGGGGACCGGACCTACAAGTCCGGTCGGACTTGTGTTTGTGAGGGAAAAATGTTTCTGGAATGGACCGGACATGGGACCGGACTTGTCAAGTCCGGTCGGCATGAATTTTGTACGGGTTATAAGTCTCTGGAATCGACCGGACATAGGACCGGACATGTAAGTCCGATCGGAGTGAATTTTCCAACGGTAAAAAGAGTACTGGAATGGACCGGACTTAGGCAAGTCGGTCGGCAAGTCCGGTCGGACCAAAACTAGAAAAAAAAAAAAGAAAAGAATGTGACTTATGTAGTTAACCCTAGGGTGTATAATGAAGGTAATCTAGGGTAAGATAGACATTAAAACATGTCATACAATTATGTTAAACACTTAGTAAATTTGGAGGTTAAGTAAGTTAATTAACCGACGTTCTTGAATTATGTTTAGGAGTGGCCTACGGAGGAAACCAAACGAGGCAAGGACCAAGGTATGGTTTTCTTGCAGTCTGTTGTCTAGCGGTTTACACCGGTTGTGTGTTGTATGTTTTTCTGTGTGTTTACAACGTTATAAGATTTAAACATGTAATGAGTTTACAGTTGTTCATATTATTGTGATGTGTTGTTGTGACTCATTCCCTTGTGTGTGTCTAACATGACTTACCACCTATTGTGTGTTGGTTGTTAAGTTCCACTATGAACTTCTAACAAGTGTTAACTGGGAAGTGAGGAATCCGGTTGTCCGGTCATGCATGTAAGTTAAGAGTAGATATCTGAATCAGATTCGACTCTTATGTTGTTAAGATTGTTCACCTTAAGTTGGCGTTCGATCTCCCGTTAGCTTTCCAAAGCTTACCTATTCTGACTTATGATCGGTTTAGGGAACCTGTGTTTGTGTGGTGTGTTCGGGTCACTAAATCCGAACCATCTGTGACTTAAGTTACTCGTTCGCCTAACAGAACGGTAATGAGTGTGTTTAACGAGCTTAACATGAGGGTGAATCACTCTCTAGGCTCTTATGTTATTTGACCCTTGTGGTTGTTATTGTGGAACTAAGATCCACCGTGTATGTGTTAATGAGCTGTGCACTACTGATGCCGTGCTCCATGTTATGTTATGTTATGTTATGTATGTAATAATATGCCATGTTATCATGACAATTAGCTGCGCGTATCCCGGTAGCCGATGGGCTGCGCGTTAGCCATACCAGCCATGGGTTGCTGACCCCCTCGGGGGATCCATATTCTTATACTACAGGATGAGGATCAAAGAAGCGGAGTGGCTTTAGATCCTAGGATGTAATTTCTTTTGTATATTTTGGATGTTGGCCTGGGATGCGCATGTGCTCCTGTGGCGTTATATACTTTTGGTTGTTGCGTATACAGTGAAGGATGTATGTAAACACTCGGTATTGTATATGATGTAATTATGGTTTAGTCTATTGCTCGGGGAGTCTGATCATCAGACCGGTACAATTGTATTTATTCTGCCTTGTCAATCACGTGGGTGGTTGACGGTGTTGTAGCACCAAAGCGTTAGTTACTGTTTAGTTATTTATTTCCGCTGCGATTTCATTTAGTACCATGTGCGTATTAGGGGTGTTACATTTATACAATAGGTTACTTTAAGTATATGTCCTTTACTCGAATACTTAACATATAGTCAGTCGTTTACTTAAGTAATCCATACAATGTAGATATGATACCAGGAATCAGGAAAAATACTATATTCATGCGTAAATGGTGGTGAAGTGGAACGAGGAAGAAGAAACTAACTAGTATTAAGTAATTTGGGTATGCTATGTGAGAAACAAATATATATATAATGTTTATTATTGTTTTGACTATTCATCTATCAATTCCTCAGTTTAGTTTTATGTCCAGTGGTAAATGAAGAAATACGACTCTATTGTTATATGTATACTATAAGAAGCCTTACTCGAATACTAGTCTGTGTTAAATTCATTTACTGGATATTACTTTTGTTTCAAATACTAAGTGAGTTCTATTTAAATTACCATGTACACTTATAATCATATAACAGATATGAGAAGTATTAAACTACCCCATAATTATTACTCTATAATATTGAAAAACGTGAAAAGATGTAAATATATTAAAAAATTTATAACAAAAATACATTTTTAGTTTTTCAAAACACACATACTCAAATACTAAATCAGTAGTATATCAAATACTTATAACAATATATTCCAAAACTAACGCCTTCTATGCTCATATACCAGATATCACTTGACTATTAAGCTACCACATCATTATTACTTCTACGATATTGGAAAATGTGAAAAAATTAAAATATAACAAATTTTTTATGTCAGAAGTGCTTTTTAGTTTTTCAAAACATACACTAAAATACTAAATTAGTACTAGTTCAAGTACTCATAACAATACCTTAAACACTAACATGTTCTACACTTATATACCAGATATCAGGTGACTGTTAAGCTACCACATAATGATTTCTTCTGCGATATTGGAAAACGTGAAAAATTTTAATATAATAATTTTTTAATGTCATAAACAACTTTTTAGTTTCCCAAAACGTATACACTGAAATACTAAATCATAATATATCAATTACAAATAATAATATGTTGAATTACTACCTTCTTTTACAATCATATACCAAATATCCCGTGACTATTAAACTACCCTATAATTACTTCGATACTATTGAAAAACGTGAAGAGATTTAAATATAGTTAAAACTTTATGACAGAAATACCTTTTTGGCTTTTCAATACACCAATCATCACCAAATAATTAAAATAACTAATCATTTATATAATAAAAAAAATACATTCCACCAATGAGAATACATCCAGAAAAATCTGGATTGCTTGTGAGACCAGGTCTCAAGCCAAGCCCAATCTTTCCGTTCCTTTTTTTCCTAAGTTACACACTCTTCCTTCTTTTTGTATAGATTGTGTACATATCTTCACAATGAAATATTATATGCATTTACTTTTTAGTTATCAAATTTTTAATAATTGATTTCATGTCATAAATAAGAGAAGAAAGTACGAAGAGATATACTCCCTCCTATTCAATATCTATCGCTTTAAAGATGATTTTGAACAAATTCATTTGAACTATCAAAATAAGAACTTTATGTATGAGTAAAGCTCCAAAATGGAATCTACCTGATAAGAGATCAAAGTGCCTTTCCATGGAGATGGAAAATTCGTCCACCGGGTTTTATCAATTGTGAATTCTTCATCGGTTAGTTAAAAGAATGAAATTGACTGATATTATGACAATACTACGTAGCATAGATTATTATGGGAGAAGTTGATCGTTGAAACAAGAAATGAAACAACATAAGTACTAGTATAATTATTTTTGAAATTAATATGTGCAAAAGAAGTCTATGATACCATATGGATTTGTCTACCTTTTTTATTCTTGTATTAGGAATCATAATAATGTGTACTACTAATTGTTTGGTTAGAAAGAAAAATATCCGCAAGTATACAACAGCGTATCAGACCAGAATATGCGAGTTCCTACGTATTCTTCAAGCTCTAGCCGATGAAATAAAAGTATTTTCAAAGAGAACCTTCTTCCATCATGAGGAGACGAGAGTTGTTCAGCAGCTGCTCTTCCATAGCAGTTATATCGATTCCATTAAGTTATTCAATAATTCCTTTTGGTTATCGGCTTATTCTCGTTGATCTTAGTATTGGTGTTTTGTATGGATCGCAATTTCAAGTATTGCTCCTATTGGACTTAATAACTATAGTCTCATATCTATTATTTACAGGACATTCATTTTTACAACATTCTTTCTTAATGCCTATAATTATTGTCTCATTAAAAAGCTTGATTGGAAAAACCTTGTTGGATAAAAACCAAGAGTAAAGTAAAATTGGTGCAGTCATCAATTTCCCTAATCAAGACTTCACTTCAATTCTTTCAATCTACATAGTTCAATCTTGCGGATTAACTTTTCAAAAGTCAAAGTGGGGAGTGACTTAATGAATAAATCTGCTAAATTTTTGCTCTAGTGAATTTGCTATATATCAATGTATTTGTCCTTATAAAGCTCATGGGTAAACAAAACTAGTGTGTGATGTGCTTCATTCTATCTGTTTGCTATATTCATACCTCATTCCGGCAATACGAACAACATTGTCTTCATACAATATTGTCGTATTTTTCTCTTCAAGAGATAAGTCACATGTACTTGAAAAAACTGGAAAACTTGTGCTTCTAGCAGCCTGTTGTGCAGGAAAAGATGGTCCAATTCACTATTTCTCCCCTCTCTTTGAAGAGCATTGATGTTGCATTCAATTCTAAGAAGAGATTGCAAAAAACTCATCCATACTCTTCTTCAACTCGCTTCTATTTGTACTTGTTTTAAAGCCACTTTATTATTTCAACAAATAAAACTTTGTCCAAACAAAATTGGGTTAAAAGGTGGTTTAGGATTTAACTCTTGGCTTGTTCTATTTTATCTTTGTTTCATTGACTTTGACATGGTAAAGCCTATTTTCCCCTCCTTGTTATTGATGTCCTTACCTATTAAATTCCTCCTTAGTCCTTATACCTTTATAGATAGAGACAAAAGCTAGCTTAGCTTGTCATCTACTTGCATATCCATATACCAATAATTTAGTACTCTCATTTTGTTCGTCTTAGGCATTTTTTTCTCCTAATTTTTGGATGTGCAAAGCATGCTTGAAGGAAATCCTTAATGTAAAGAAAACATAGCCGATCCTTTAGTACATGCAATGTGAGGGAATCACTTGTAAATCCTTATAAGTTTGTTAGTTCCAGCCTTCCAGGTCTCTTTCTCTCCCCCATGAAACCAATTGACTAGGCTAAGCGACATAATTAAATTCACTTGCTACAGTACTTCTTTACTATCATAATATAGTTTTATGACTCTCTTGAAAGGTAGATATATGAGCATGTATTCAAGGTTTGTTTTATGTGTTTAATCAATGTTTATCTTGCTCATAGGAGCATGAGACGCAAATAGATGTCATGGCCAAGTATTAAGGCTCTAGGACGTATGTCAAGGACAACGAGATCTGCTGGAAAGATTTCAGTGCAAATAAGAAGATTTTAAAGCCGACCGACCCACAAGACCACCAAATGGGTCTGGTTTTTGTCAATTTTAGTTCAACTTCGAACTGACCCACGAAACTGCCTTCGTGGGCCGGTCGAAATATCAATTTCTATTTGACTTTGGACCGACCCATAGGATCACCTCAGTGGGTCTGGTCGGGCTTAAGTTCCGCACATGGTTTCTTCTTCCAATTGCCGACCGCCACAGTGGGTCGGTTAGACGAAGATATGCTCATACTTTGTGCTTTAAAAGTCAAGTCTTAGATTTCTCTTTCAACAAATTGAAGGG
>JAIOTZ010001959.1:0-26027 GCA_023374045.1 Limonium bicolor
TCGGATCGGATCTCTGCGAGGATTCGGTTTGTCTCTTCGATTAGGGCTTGTTGCTCAGCCTCGGCGGAGGAACTTGAGATGCCTCCAATGCCGATTGTTCCTCGGAGGACTAAGATAGTGATGAATCCGCAAAGAACCGTGATCTTGATGTTGTTGAAGGTCTTTCGGATCTGCGTCCTGCCGCTGCCGCTACCGCTGCTTAAGATGGACCCCCGCCGGCCGGCAGGGGGTTCTACTGTTTGCGGTTCTGCTGTGACCCACCATCTGTGAATCTCACTTTCCGCTGGCAGTTTTTTGTTCCTCTCTCTCCCTGGGTTTCTCTACGAGAGGGAAAGGGAATGATTTCCGACGATCGGTTTAGGGGGATGCATTCGAGATATGTGCTGAGCTGCAGGCCTGAGGTGACAATAACAATATGGTGCGGTTGCTCTAAATAAACAAATGAAATTTTGTTTTGAACAATTATGTATATAAATATAAATATAACAAGATCCGGGGAGTGGTACTAATTTCTTTTCATTTTAGATCCGGAATACTAATTAAATATACAAATGTAAAAGCTCCAAAAATAAATCCTGATTAGTGCAATTATGATTAATTGAACCGTGTTAATAGGGATTTGGTGGTGGGTTTGGACTTTGGAGTGACTTACAGAGAGTAGATGGTTGGTTGATGCTGGGCTGGCGGCAATGAATATACGTGATTCCGTGTTGGAGGAAGGGAGTTTCGAGGCTTCCTCTTAACGTGTAGATTTTGTTGTTGTAGGACGAGTTTTAATAATCGCCTTTCCCAGAATAGCTACGGCGCTTGATGGCTTTTGTTTATTTATTATTGCAGAGGAATCTAAGCTGAAATCGCAGAAACAGAGACGACATGGAAGCTTCAAAACTAGAAAGTTTAATGTAACATTTTTTACCGGTTTCTTCTTCGCGGTATTTATTTCTGGATGGACGCATAAACTCTATTCAAGTGTATCATCCATTCATTTGGAACCAAATGACATATTTGTCGAGAAATAGACCCCAATAATAGCAATGACAAACCAAGTTTTCTTATTAAAAGGATAATATATACGGGAACATGTATACCAGTGATCACCGCTAGTGAGTGCCCATGACTAGTTCACGAATTGGTGCAAATTCTTTAAAAAAAATAGTGGAGGTAGTTGCATATAATACAAAATGCTTAAAAAGAAAGGAAAAAAAAAAACAAGACCACATGTGAGAATATATTTAAGATAATATGTCTGTTTGTTTGAGCTTCATCCAGATATGGATTACGATTAAGAATCAGTCTTTCTCCCTCCCGCCTGCAAAATTGAAAATCCTCTTTCAACTTTAACTGCACTTCTCTTAGTCATCTCTACCTTGTGATGCTCACAATCTTTCCTAGTCAAGTTCCTTCTCTCCCTCTAACACGTGATTTCATTTTTTCTGCTCATTTACTCTATGATTTCATAACTTCCTGCTCACAATCGTCCTTGACCTTCCGACCGCCTTTCCTCTCCGATTTATCTTCTCTTGGAGTTGACAAGAAAACTCAGGCACTTGTCTTGTGCTAGACCTTTCCGAGCTCTTGTTGGACAACTTATTTTACCAAATCCAGGTAAACTCTCATCTGTATTTGTACTTTAAATCTTCATTTTTATCGTTAGGGTTTGTTTCCGTCGGTTACTATGGAAATCCATAGTTGAAGAGTTTACTTTAGTTCGCTACTTTTCATGACCGGTGTTGTACAACCAACAACAATGTCATGCATTTGAATGCATTATTTATGTTTGTTCGAGATTCTAGTTGAACTAGGGTTCTTATACATCTGGTTTATGATTCTCCCTTCTGCTATGTATCTTGGTCATTTGTTGATCAATGTTTATGTTTTCTTTAGTTTCCTATACAAATGGCAAGGGAAGGAAACTAGAAGTACTGTCAATGAAGCAGCTGATGTGGCAAATGAACTAGTTCAGACCACAATAAATGAAGTTGTTGATGTCTCAGATGAGGTAACTCGTTTTTAATCTTCTGATTTTCAATCCACATTTTGATTCATAATAAACATTAAGTTGGTTCATTAAAAAACCGATATTCGTTCAAATCCCTAACAGTTTTTCTTTTACACAGAGCATGTCAAATTCTCAAAGGGAAGGAGAAAGTTACAGATGCAGACCCTGGTATTTGTGGTTCAAAAGTTGTTAAAGTAAAACAAAAATGAAAAAGATCAAGCAAAATCATCAACCCTCACTGTTGGTGTGCTGATAAACAAGAGGTTAGAGTAAAAAAGCAGAAGAAGCAAAGAGAGGTAGACAACTCCCACCCTCTGATGATTCTGATCATGAGAACAATGTTTCTAGGGTGCCACATCTCGTATGGCTTTAAAGAATATTACATGTTATTCAAAACCTAGATGATGAACAAATAAAAATTGTGGAGGATCTAGGTTTGGATCTCTGTTACCTCTAAGCTGAACCATTTGAATTGGTCATTAAACTTCTGGCTGGTGAATAATTACAACTGGGCTCAGTGTTGTTTGTGGATGAATGATGGTGACAAGATCCACATGTCATCTGAGTCTATTTATGTATGTCTCGGTCTCCCACAAGGTCTGGTTCCTGTTATTGAGGCAAAAGTCAGTTTGAATCTGATGAATTTTTTCAATTTATTGGTTCTTGGAGGGAATGTTGGAATGTGAAAGTTAAAGGTCCAACTATTAAACAAAAGGCTAAGAGTTTGCATACGTTTATAGGGGATGATTTCAAAAGGAATTTTATTTGCTTTGTTGTTTCTTGCTTGATAAGTTCCCAACAAACTGAGCATTGTAATTGGAAAGTCATGTATTCATTAATGGATCTGAGTCAGTGCAAGCAAATGAGCTGGTGTGAGTTTGTGAGGTGCAAACTCAATGAGTCTATGAGGAGTTGGAGTAAGTCGGAATCAGAGGGAAAATATTTCACTGGTTTTTGTTCTGTTAAATCTCTTCTATCTTGATAGAACATCAATAGGGAATAATCCCAGTGTTAGGAATTTCCTAGCATCCTTTGTAGGGATCATAAGAGGTATTCTGAGAGGTTGAAGCTAGAAAATGAGGTTGAGGGTTACAGGCAAGGAAAGATTGAAAGTCCTTTGACTGTGGCTGAGGTGGATGCAATCCCAACTTCAGCCATGATTCATCTAGAGTTGTAAGCAAAAAATCTTAAGCTGAAACCAGTTCTTCTTTTCTTTGGTATCAATATCTTCCTTTTTTTTCTACTTTTTTGTTACATTTTTTCAGTTATTGTTTTTGTAACACCCCATCCAACAACAAACACATTTAATAACAATCTGCAGCGGAAAATATACTTCATCAATTACTTAACTCGTTGGTGTTACACGCCGTTAAACCACCCACATGGCTAACAAGGCTATTACATATACATTGTACCGGTCTGATGGACTAGATTCCCGAGCGACTACACATTATTGTCCCTTTCCATTAACAACAGAAACAACATACACCTTTCAACTGTACCGAGTATTCACAACGAATGCCGATAACAATTTCGGTCTTACTACACCTACTGTACATTTATAATAAATGATTACCCACGTACAAACGACTACCCCGTCCTACTCTCGAACGGCTTCCAGCTCTTGTGTACCTGAAATAGGAAAAGAAGAGAAAGGGTGGCCCCCCAGGGGCTCAGCACTTTGCTGGTATGTAATCCCGCAGCCCGCATGCTACCGGGCCACGCACAACTAATTGTCGTCTTAGCATGCGATGATTATATTTGAATCATGCATGTAAACTATAAACACACAACACATAACATTCCACCTCAATGGGCTCAACAAACAGACAACACATCCTTACTTGATAGTCACGCATTGTGTTCATTACCCCTAGAGTGTTTCTCCTCCAATGGAGCTATTTCCTTAATAGACGACACTCACCATTAATCGGGTTATCCTTAACCGCCTCTTATCACAAACTGGGATTCATATCCATGATCCACATACTCCACATTTTACAACATATAACATACACTACATAACAAACACTTTTCACGTTTCAACGTGCACAAACAACATCGCAATGGGAATTGCATTACAACACAACACATAACATAACGGGAACGGTTCTCTTAGGAACCGACCCAAACATTGTTAATTCACTGGTGAGCCTAGGGAATGATGTCACCCTCATGTAAACTCGTTATACAACACTCATTACGTCCTAATAGTCGGACGAGTAACTTAAGTTAAGAGATGGTTCGGGTTTTGTGACCCGAACACACCACACAACACATGTTCCCCCTAAACCGATCATAAGTCAGTATAGCTAAGCTTTGGAGTAAGCTAATGGGAGATCATAACCCGTGAGGGTAACAACCATAACAGAGAGGAGGGTAAGGCTAAAAGGATACCACTCCAACAACGCGCGACCGCCCTAACCGGATTCCTCACCCCTGTTAGTACATACTTACTTTTAGATATTAGTTAGAACCCAATATGGAGTCTATCACACCCACACATCATACAGTATTACAATGGGTTACACATACGAGGGAGGTCCTACATACACACACAAATATCACACAATTAACACACGCATAGCCGTGGTTAGAACGTCCCATGGTTCGGGTCGTTTAATCCGAATACCAACTCTCAGGTGCTCCTAGACTCAGTTGCTAAGGTTAACACTTTCCGAGGTTAAATGGTATCGGAGTTGAACCCGCCACATAAATGAATTACTGTAAACTCATTAATGTTTTATCTTACAAAGTGGCAAACATACAGAAAAACACATTGGCATACAAGCCGGTGTAATCCGGTAGGACACAGGTTGCAAGAAAACCATACCTGTCACCGGAGTCCACTCTATCATGTCCACTTATGTTCCTCGAACATTCTCGAACAACTGGTAACATTACATGTACTTTTATAACACTGGGGTAACATGATTGTTTAAAGTCTAATGCTCATAACTTATCCCCGTTAACTTAGTTTAAATAACTTCACACTTTAACTGTTTTACTTTTACATTTTAGTACAACTTTTCCCCCACTAAATTGTCATTATAACTCACTAGGGTTTACTACTTAAACCACCTTAGTTTGTTTTTTTTTACATGGTTTGGGCCGTCCGACCCACCGTCCGACCCAAAAACTGGGTCGGACCGTTCCAGAAACTTTTCCCGTCTTTCAAATCCACCCGTACGACCCATGTCCGACCCAAGACCTCTGGGTCGGACCATTCAGAAAAACATCAACGGGTGAGTTAACAAGGGCTGTCGAACCCACCCTGGGTCGGACCACTGGGTCGGACAACATCAGAACTTGTCCAAAACTTTTCAAAATTTCTCCAAACTTCTCCTCAAGCCTCCTAAGTGTTCTTACATCATTTGGCAAATTTAACCCTTCATACAACAACCATAAAACTCATTTTATAACTCCATAAACACTTACAATGTTTCTTACCAAAATTCCTAACACTTATAATGTTTCTCCTTAGTTTCTAAGTGGTGTTCATACCTATGATAACCACTATGCCAAGAATGTTTCCTCACCATCATAACATCATCTTCCCAAACATCCTTTCTTAAACTAAATCTCATTAATACAGCTTCTTCCCTAGTTAAAAACATGTATTCATTCCGAACACTTCATTATGTCACTAAACTCATTAAGCACTTTAAAACAATTCTATTACATTACCAAATTTTGCCATGGGTTCTCCTTAGCATCCCATTTCATACCAAAGCACATAGCTTTCACTACCATTAGACATTCAAGAACACCTAAAATCCATCAAGAGTATTCTCACTCACAACACTTAGGTTTTCACCCTTTCACAACCAAAAACACTTAATCACTTAATACACATTCCTTACACACAAACATATTGTTTTTCCTTCATTAACCATCCAAGACACTCATCTTCACAAAGAATGTTCTTTACACACATCTAAATCCTTAAACTACACTACATCACATATAATGCATAAACTTAAATTGCTTGACACTTAGGTCCTTAAATAACATGGCTCTTAGGCCCTTAAATTGCATAAACCTTAAACACTAAATTTCCCACATAAATAATGCCTTTGACCTGCAATTACATACAACAACACATATGCCCTTTAATAGTTTCCTTGAGAGCATTTTACTAGGTCATTCACCATTGGCTTCTTAGGTATTTTATCAAGCAAATCAAGCTCATTTTTCCTAAGGCATTTAAACTACATTGAGATAGTTTGTTTACCTCTTTTCCTCTCAAACTTCTTTCTTGTTTCCTTGAACCGAAAATCAGCAAGGAGTTTGATCACTTGTCAACTTTCTAATCAATATACATATAAGGGTAATGAGCTTAAGAATTCACACTTAAACTCATATACAAACCCTAGTTTAACATAAGTGTTTTAATACACTAAAATGATGTTTACCTTTGGATTTGAAAGAGAACTTGAATATGTAACAAGAGATGTCTCCACCAAGCCCTTGAATGGTTGGAATGAAGCTAAGACAAGGCAAAAGAAAACACCATGAAGAAGGTGATTTCGGTCACTTATGAAACAAAAGGAAATGAAGTTTTTCTTTGACTTTCCTTACCTTGAAGCAAAGGAGAATAACAAGGCATGAAAAGGTAAGCTCAAGCTCCTTCAATGGAGAATCTTCATGGCACAAAAATGGAGTTCTTGAAGATTTGAAAAGAGAGAAGTGTAGAGCTTGACCTAACTAAGACAAATATGGTCTTAGAATTTGATTTGGTGTATGGAGCTAGAAGATACAAGCATTCGAAGATGGAGATGGTATGTCTTTGCTATAGCAAAAACGATTTAAAGAAGGGAGGATGGAGAAGGCTACGGTGGTGAGTGAAGGAAATAAGAGAATGAGGTGAGAGAGTGCTCTTGTTTAGATATTTATGTAATAAAGTAGAATAGTGCTTTACTTTATTTCTTTCTTTCTTTAATTGATTTGTAAATGGTGGTGACTCACCCTACAAATACCGGCCCCCATTAATAATAAGGGTGTTTTGGTCTTTGTTGACCAATTAACTTACTTATATTGACTTATGTCGTAAACTAGCATATTTTAGTTACTATTCACAAAAACAAGGCACACACTTGTGAAATTTTGATTTCCCATTGATTTAGACTTCCAATGTGATACTAAGTAGTACACATGTTAATTAAAGAGTAATGATGGACATTTAGCCATTCAAAACTCATTTACAAGACAATTTTTCAAAAATGTGCTTTAAGGCTCCTTAAAGCACATTTTGTGTTTTAACTTGTTTTCAAGCTTGGTTTCTTTAGTAATTGATTTAATATGTTCATTAACATATTTATAAGGTATAGGTATGACCTTTAGGTCTTATACAAATTTATCCCAAGCTTAGAGCACATTTTTACCCATATTGACTTTAAGGCATTTATTTGTGTTTTTGTTGGTTTAATTGTCTACCAAGGTTTCCTAAGGACTTAATTAGCCTTATTAAATCATAATTGAATATCACTAAGTCTTGGTAGGCTCGTTGGGTCCCAACCAACTTCACTTCCAAATTTAGAGCATGTTTTTGCTCAAACTGTATTTATGGTACTTTATTGTTCTCACCATGGTTTAAATTGTACACTAATTTTTCTAAGGCATTTTTTTTAGCCTTTAAATATCATAGTTTAGTATTTAAGCAACATATCAAGGTTTGGGGTATTTCAGTTTTGACTTGTCTTTGTTTTTTTCCATATATGAAGGGAATTGTCATGGAAATTCGTCAATGTTCAAAATTAATATGCTCATCAGTAATGATGTTGTGCGCATTAACTATCAAAGCAAGATCTGAATGTTCTGACAGCTCAATCCTAAAAAAACCAGAGGTTGCTGCTGCTGATTCACTTTTTTTTCAGTAACATGACAATCTACACAGATGAAGTTGTTGTTGTTGTTGAAGCGGTTGTTGTTGCTAAGGGTGTTGATGTTGAGGATGTTGTAAAATCTAAGAGATCTAAAGGAGCTGAACTTCAGTTTTAATAATCTGAAAGTTAACTTATTGCAAAATAAAATTCATTTTGATAATTACTTTGATTCATTTTTGTTACACAAATGATTCAAATTTTTATGATGACATGCAATGAAAATTAACTTAATAATCTGAAACTTTATTTCATAACAGTCCCTGGAAATGGTGTTGCTGATGATGATTCTAATTTTCAACCAATGGCTGCCAAACACTCACTAAGAATATTAAAAAGGGCAACTACTATTGCTACCAGTATGGCTGAGAGTTCACGTCTAATGAAGTGGTCTAAACTTCCAATTAAATCATCGAAAATAGTTGCGTTTGCAGACCAAATGCCTACTGAACTAGTCCAAGAGAAGAAGGGGAAAAAGAATGAGTAATAAACAAAAGTTGCAAGATTCTAAGGAGTTGGTACCTCCTCTTCATTCTATTCCCGAATCAAGTGAAAAGCTTCATGAAGAAATTCTATCTCCAGTACCATTGGCATCTTTTCCTGGTCCATCAAAGTCTACCACGACAACAACCATAACTTCATTCACATATGGATCTCGACATGTAGATATTAAAGCTCGATCCGATTCACCACTCACACCAAAGTGCTCCAGTTTATACACTTTGCTAGTGGTGAGAGGTATGAATGTATTTATTAGCTACATCTTTTAGTATGTTTGCATATATTTTTCTTTGTTGCAGTTTTTTATTATTTACTCTTTGAATTTTTTCCAGTGAAGTTGTGTTTGCAGGTGAATTGCATTCTATCACTCGCCGTAGTTTTCATATTATGGTTAGTGATATTGAGCCTGATCAAGTTATTGTTGATAAATATATCTGGCTCTTCAATCTTGACAGTGCTAGATTCATCCCTTCTGGTCTAGATAGGATCTTATTACTCTAGACTGTTGTGTAAGTTTTCGTCTTTGTACAAAGTTACATATACAAAGTTACATATTTATTTTTTTTTAGATTCATTTTGTTCTTTCATATTGTTCATTTTATTTCAGGAATGTGCATTTTTTATTCACTTTTCTTGTTGTGTAGTATGTACTTTTGATTGTTAGAGTTCCAGAAGTTTTAATCCCACTCGATCTGTGTGTAGATAGGAATGGCCGCAGAACTTAATGATGATGGTGCAGTGGACTTACAAAAATTGTCTAGTGTTTAACTTTTCTGTAACACCCCTACTAATAATTTAACGATAAAACGAAACTGCAGCGGAAAATCACATAACATAACGAACACTAAACGGGTAGGTGTTACACGCCATTAACCACCCACGTGGCTAACAAGGCAGAATACATACAAATGTATCGGTCTGATGCGCAGACTCCCGGGTATAATACTAAAACCATAAATATAACAACATTACCGAGTATCAATATTTACATCCATTACGGTATACTGTCAAACCATAATATACCACCACGGGAGCACAGGCGCTTCCCGGGTTCAACATCCAAAACTAACAAAAGTATTTCATAAGACCTAGGATCTAGAGCCACTCCGCCTCCGCGATCCTCATCCTGCAACATAGAAAAATATGGTGCCCCAAGGGGCTCAGCAACACATGGCTGAGTATGGCTAACGTGCAGCCCATCGACTACCGGATGCACGCAACCAATTGCCATGATAACATGGCATTGATTTTAACATACAACATATATGAGCATAGCAATAGCAACATAATTCACAACAAGGATGTCTCGCTATGGGAGGACAACCCAACATAAGTTAGTCAACTTGGAGAGCCTAGAGAATGATATCAAACTCATGTCAAGCCCGTTACATAACTCGTTACCGCCCCGTTGAATGAACGGATAACTTAACCCAAAGATGTGTCGGATATAGTGATCCAAGCACACCATACATAATTTCCCCTAGTCCGATCAATAGTCAGGTAGGTAAGCTTTGGCTAAGCTTGTGGGTGATTGTAATCCAAGAAGGAAAAACAACCATAACATAGAGAGAGTCGAATCTGATTCAGATATCAACTCCCGTACATACACGCGTGACCGGAACGACCGGATTCCTCACTCCCCGGTTAACCACTTGTTAGAAGTCCCATTGATGGAACTTGACTCATTCAATCACAAGCAAAGGTTTAGGTCCAGTTAGACACACAAGGGAGATGAGATATAATCTAGTAACACAACCACAACTAGTTCAAGCATAGCCGTAGTTAGAACATTCCTTGGGTCAGAACGTTATCCGAGTACCGCTCTCTTACGTGACCTAGTTAGTTATCTAATGGGTTAGTATGTATTCGAGGTTAAGGGTACCGGTGCACACACGTCACATTATTAACAATGACTGTAAACTCGTTTCATGATTTAAGTCTTACAAAGTCATAAACATACAAAAAACAAACAACACACAAGCGGTGTAAACCGGTAGGCAACAGACTACAATAAAACCATACCTTGGTCCCTGCTGTGATTGTTTTCCACCGTTGGAGAATCCTATACACATTTAGTAACGTCGGTTAATTAACGTACTAGACCTTCTTTAACTTATTACTTCACATTTCTAGTTTATTTTACTTTCACACTTTGTTGTAACTTTTCACCCTTTTAATTGTCATTACAGTCACCAAACATGTCCTAACATAATATTATCATCTACATCCAAATCCCCACCTAGGAAATGCTTAAAACACTCTGGAACATTTTTAGGGTGGTCCGGGTTTGTGTCCGACACCTGGAGTCCTATACCATTTGTTAATGTACTAGACTTCTTTAACCTATTTCACACTAGTTTATTTACTTTCACACTTGTGACTTTTCACAACTTAATTGTCATTACAGTCACAAACATGTCCTAACAATAATAATTATCATCTACATCCAAATCCCCACCTAGGAAATGCTTAAAAACCACTCTGGAACATTTTAGGGTGGTCCGGGTTTGTGTCCGAGATTACAAACCCGGACCAACTCGTCGCAATACTATTGCCTACATTTTCACCTGGTCGGGTTTGTGTACCGGATACAAACCGGACCACATACAGAATTAAATCTACGGGTATGTTTTTGGGGTGGTCCGGGTTTAGGTACCGATTTGCAAACCCAGACCACTCCTAAATCACTTCAGAATGTTATTTTTCAGCCACCTTCAACCTCCAATTCAACCCTAACCTTCTCCTAATGTTTCTACATAAATCTTAACATGTTTTAAACACTAATTTGGCCACCTCAAACCTCTTCTAATTCCTGTCTAAATCCACCACTCAATCTTACAAAATCCACCAACACTTATGATATTTTTCCTTAAGTTCCTATGTGGTAGTTTTATGCCTAAACACCTACTAGCCAAAATGTTACCTTATTTACACTACCACTATTCCTTAAGCATTATTTTTGCCCAACACCTCTATTACACAAACTCTTTCTATTTCTCCTCCAACTCACACTTAACTCTCACAAACACAATTCTTTCCTTGTTCAACGAATGTCTCTAGACTTAACTACTTTCCACCATGACTTTGATGTATCATCATCACCTAATGAACACTAAACTCTCCAAGACAATGCCCATACATTTTTAACACCTAAGAACATCTTAATCCCCTTTCTTTCACAAGTTTAAGCCTTAACCATCCCTAGTACAACCTAGGTTACTAAACTTCGTTAAAATACCTAAACTTCTTATTCTCTACTCAGATTTTGACATAGCTTGGTTAATATTTCCTTACACCCAAAACACAAGGTTTTCCACCTTTAAACACTCAAGAACATTTATTCACACAAAAATGTTCTTTACACACAACTAAGCCTTAAACTACACTACATCACAATATAGTGCATAATTTAAATTGCTTGGCACTTAGGCCCTTAAATTGCATGGCTCTTAGGCCCTTAAATTGCATAAACCTTAAACACTGAATTCCCACATCATATTTGCCTTTGACCTGCTAATACACACATCAACACATATGTCTTTTAATAGCTCCTTTGAGGATAGTTTTTCTAGCTCATTTGCCATTGGCTCCTTAGGTAATTTAGTAAGCATTTCAAAGCTCAATTTTCCTAAGACACTTAAGACTTCATCAAGGTAGTTCATTTACCTCCTTTTATTCTCAACTTCCTCACTTGTATTTCCTTGCTCTTTTGTTTAGAAACCAGCAAGGAGCTTTTGATTACTTGTCAAGCTTCTATTCAATGCACAAGTAAGGATATTGAGCATTAAGCTTCATGCTTAAACTCTAATAAACCTTAGGTTATTTAATGTCTTAAAACACATAAATGAATGTTTACCTTGGAATTGAATGGGAATTGGATTAAGTAGCAAGAGAGGACTCCACCTAGCCCTTTGAAGATTGGAATGAAGCTAAGAATGATCAAAAGAAAACACCATGAAGAGGTGATTTTTGGTCACATATGAAAACAAGAGGAAATGAGGTTTTTCTTTGAGTTTCCTTACCTTGAAGCAAAGGAGAACAATGAGATGTAAAAAGATGAGTTCAAGCTCCTTCCATGGTGATTCCTCTTGGCACCGAAATGAAGGTTTTAGAGATTTGAAAAGACAAGATTGTAGAGCTTGACTAAACTAAGAGAATGGTGGCCTTGGAATTAATTTGGTACAGGGAGCTAGGAGATATTAGCAATGGAAGATGGAGATAGTGTGTGTGCTGTAGCAAAACTGTAATGGAGAAGGGAGGAGAGGATGAAGACGGTGGGAAATGAGAAAGGAAGAAGAGAATGAAGAGAGAGGTAAGTTTGAAGATATTTAAGTGTAAAGGTGAATAGTGTTTTTACTTACTTTTTGCTTTCTTCATTATTTATTAACTAAGTGTGGCGAGTCACCCTTGAACAACGGCCCCCTTAGTCAAATGGGGTTTTATGGTCTTTGTTGACCATTTAGTTGACTTACATTGACTAATGTCTTAAACTAGCACTATTTGGTCACTATTCACAAATTAGTGCACACATAATTGTGAATTTTTGATTCCCATTGATTTAGACTTCTTAATGTGAAACTAAGTAGTACACATGTTGATTAAAGAGTAATGATGGACATTTAGCCATTCAAAGCCCATTTACAAGTCAATTTTTCAAAAATGTGCTTTAAGACTCCTTAAAGCACATTTTGGTTTTAACTTGTTTTCAAGTTTGGTTTTCTTGGTAATTGGTTTAACATGTTCATTAACATGTAAATAAGGTCTTGGTAGGCTCTTAGAGTCTCAACCAAGGTTATCCCAAGCTTAGAGCACATTTTTGCTCTAATTGCCTTTATGGTCTTTTATAGTGTTTTCTATGGTTTTAATTGTTCACTAATGTTTCTAAGGCACTTTTTAGCCTTATTATACCATAATTTAATATTTAAACAACATGTAAAGGTTGGGGTATTTCATTTTCTTTATTCATTTGTCATTGATGAACATTACTTTCTTATTGTTGTTAATTTCATCAATTCAAGCATATACATTGTTGATAATGATCCTTCAAGCACCTCAATCGAAGAAAGATATTTGGATTTTGTAGTAAGTTTTATTAAGAAATATTTTTATGTTTTAACATATTTTCTTGATGTTGTTTCTGATGATGATGATCCTTCTTTGTTAACTATGTATTTGTTGTGTATAGGTTGATGTTTTTTATATTGCTGGAGATGCTATGTGATGAAAGTTATAAATTGTTGGAACAGTTTGACCAATATATTTCGCCAATGTCTTAGCAAAATTCAAATACACTAACTGTCATGTGGTATATATGCTGAGACATCAGACATAATGCTTGTCAAGGCCACAGTTGGAAAAGTTCTTCTACTAATTTGTGAAAATATTTGTTAGCCTTTATCCTTTTTTGCTCTTTTCATATATTATTCATTTGTATATACTTAATGTTCTGTTTATTTGTATATTTGATTCATTTTTTGTTTGTTTATGATTTTCATCTCTGTATTTTGGAGCTGCTATGAGTGTATTTTTTTTCTTTCTAACCATTTATTCTATTTGTATTTTTTGTAAAAAGCCCCTCTGGATCGTCTCAGACTTGAATATTTTGTGCAAATTCTTCTTCATAAAAAAACAACAAGAAGAGAGATATGTTGGAATCTTTTCTGAAAATGTAGTCCCTATTTAAGGATTTGAGATTCTACTTCACGATTGAGGCGCTAACACTGTTGGGGCTCTACTGATTTGAACAAACAATGTGGATAAACTAGGATATAAATATGTTGTTTAGATTCCAAATCCTTTATGAAAGTGCACATGTTTTTGTCGTTCTGGCTACAAATTGCATTTGCATGATACACATTGAATATGACAGTATTTGAAAGAGATTTTATATAAATATGCTTGATTTCAGATGTGCACCATTTTGTTATGAAAAGAGTATCCTTGACTGATCATTTTATTTGGCAACCTGGTTTTTTTTTAATCCCTTATGATTTTGTGAATGTTCCCTGAAAATGCAATGTTATGTCACACATTGAATATGCCAGGATTGATTTACATTTGAAACAGAGTTTATATGAATCTTTAGGTCTTGAAAGTGAATCTTTGGTTCTGAAAAGAGAATCATTTATGGACAAAAAGTTAAACTTGTGCTTATTGTGTTACAACACTATCATTCTGCTCACTACTGCTGCAAGTAGAACCAAAAGATGACATAACATAAATGAACCAACAAACACAAACTTAAACTAAATTTGTTCATCAACTTAACATTAATAAATGTGATACCTCAGGTTAAGTAAAGTAAATCTTTCATTAAACAAAAGTGAATCTTGTGTTTATTGAAAATGAATTACGTGCTTTTACAAAATGAATCGTTAGTTAAGCGAAAGTGAATCACTATTCATAAAAATGAATTTCATGTGAGAACAATATGAACATGACATTCGCGATTTAGAGGCTGGCCTGGTGACATGTTCCACCAATATATTAACCACATGAAAATACCCCAAACTTAGATATGGTGTTTAAATGATAAACTAAGATATAAGGAGGCTAAATAATGCCTTAGAAACATTAAGAAACATTTCTAATCAAAGAAAATATAAGGAAACACCAAAAGAGCAGTTTAAGCAAAAACGTGCTCTAAGCTTGGAGAGACTTGGGAGAGTACCCAAATATGTTCTAAGACCTTAGTAATATCCTAATGGTCATTTTAAATCAATACCAAAGAAAACAAGTGAAACAAGTTAAAACACAAATGTGCTTTAAGGAGTCTCTTAAAGCACGTTTTTGAAAAATTGTCTTGTAAATGAGTTTTGAATGGCTAAATGTCCATCATTACTCTTTAATTAACATGTGTACTATATAGTATCACATTGGAAGTCTATATCAATGGGAAATAAAAAATTTCACAACACAATGTGCCTTGTTTTGTGAATAGTAAATTATTTAAGCTAGTTTATAACATAAGTCAATATAAGTGAGATATTGGTCAACAATGACTTAAGTACCCTTGTTACTATGGGGCCCGGTTTCTTATAAGGTGAGTCACCACCTTCATGACTCTTAGGCAAATAAAGTTTTGTAAAGCAAAAGTACTATTACTTTTACATAAATATCACACTTTATTAGTTCTCTCTCCTCACTTCTTCATTCTCCTTGTTCTCACGATTTCTTGCTCTCTCTCCCTTCTCCATTAACGTGAAGAGCAACTCCATGCTAGCTCCATCTAGCTTGCACACAACTCACTCATTTTAGCTCCAAAACAAAACAAATTACATATTCTTCTTAGTTAGCTCAGCTCTCTCTTTCTATCTTTTCAAAACTTCAAGAGCTTCATTTTGGTGCCAAGTAAAACCACCATTAGAGGAGGAAATTCAAGTTTGGAGACTCCATTGGCTTCTCCATTCTCTTAAGGTAAAGAAAGTGTAAGAAAATCTAGGTTCCCACCATTTTCTCCTTGTCCGAAAATTTACACTCATGGGACTCCATGTTTATGCCTTGTTCTAGCTTGTTTTCTACTCTTCAAAGGATTGAGGAGGTCCTTCTTACTCATATCCAAGCTTGTCTTGAGAAACCAAGGTAAAACAATCACCTTAATACCTTAAAGCACATTTTTAACCTAGGGTTTGTTCCTTAGGGTTAATGTATTATCTAGTACTCATTGGAGTCATTGGATATTGGTTAGAACATTGGCAAGGAGATATACATTGGTGACCGAGGTTGAACACAGAAAAACCTAAGGAAGAAAGCTTTTAAAGCTTGTAAAAGAACAAGGTAAATTACTTACCTTAAGGGGTTTTATTGTTTAAGGGAATGGAGATTTAGGTATGTGATGAGTTTAGTGTAGAGTTTACATTAGAAAAGGGTTATATAAAACCTAGGAGAAGCAATGACTATACTTGCGAACTTGTGACTAAGGAGCAAATGAGGAAAAAGAGATAGTTTAAGAACATCAAGGTGAATTACAGAAGCATTTTATTTCAATGGGAGCTTTGTTGTGTGTATTCGCAGGTTGAAGGCAATATATGTGGAAATTCAGTGGTTAAGATTATTGTCATTTAAGGGCCAAGTGCCAAGCATTTTAAGTTTAAGCACTATGTGATGATGTGGTGTGGTTTTGGTGTAAATTGTGTGTTAAGGTGTTGTGATGAGAATTTGTGTGGTATTGGTTGTTTGATGGAGGAAAACCAAGTGTTTGGATGTTGTAACTATATACTAGAAACCCATGGCAAAAATTTAGAGGAGAACCTAAGTGTTTAAGATATTCTAAGGAGATTTCATGACTAAGGAAGTACTAGGAAGTTCTAGAGGTGGTCTTGATGAAGAGGGTGAGATTAAGGGTGTTTAAATGACTTGGAATGACTTAGGCGTCACTGTGAGGATTAGGAAACAAAAGAGTGTACTTGGGTATTTAGGACTTAGGTAAATGGTGATAAAAAAAGCTAGAAAACTTAGTTAGTAAGTTTGAAGTAAAAGAGCATAAAACTTTTAGGTGGTTTAGGGAGAAACTAGGTTTAGAATTTAAGGAAAACCTTGGAAAGTGCAAGAAAAGATGCTTGGGAGATGATGTTGTAGTAGTGAGGGAACATTATTGGCATAGTGGCTATCATAGGCATGAAACACCACTTAGAAAACCAAGGAGAAAATATCATAAGTGTAGGAATTTTGGTATGAAGTGAGTAAGTGTTTAAGGAGATAGAAAATGAGTTTTGTGGGATGTTGTATGAGGGTGTAAATGTGCCAAATGAAGTTAGAAGACATTATGGAGGTTTAGGAGAAGTTTGGTGAAAATTAGTAAGTGTTTTGAAGGCTTAGAAAATGAGATGTGTTTTGCCTTGTCCGAACATCCGTCTGGACATGGACGTTTCGGACAGGCCTGTTGTTGCATGAAAATTTTCAGAGTCTCAACTTGTGTCCGACCTTGGGAAGTCCGGACACAAGTTCGGACGTACCTGTTTCTACTTTGAGTTTTCCTCGACCCATGTCCGAACTTCCGAAGTCCGGACACATGTTCGGACATGCGTCTGTTTCAGTTTTGAGTCTCGATTGTGTCCGAACTTGGGAAGTCCGGACACAAGTCGGACAGGCCACTATATGGACCAAAAAACCTTGTTTAAGGTTAGGAATGATGGGGATAATTAAGTATGGATGTTATAAGATTATTAAGGACATGTTGGTGGGGTAATGGTCATTAAGTGGGAGAGTAAGTGTAATAAATAATGAGGAAATGATGCACTTAGGAGTCAAGTTAAAACCATAGGCTTAGTGAAAAACAATGGGTTAAAGTTGATGTCTAGGAGGGTTAAGTAATTCTATTGAGTTGGATTGAATAATAACCTAAAACTGAATCAATGTTTTAGGCTTTGTGAATTAGGACTTGGAAGGAGATAAACCAAACGATCGTCGACGGTGAACGGTACAATCCTTCTTGTGACCTGCTTGCTAACGAGGTGTCCCTCGGCTTGTGTGCTATCTGTTTAATTGCTATGACTAAAACAAGATAAAGCATGCAACCGGTTATATTGTTCTCGTTGTGTATTTTTACCACGAGACTTGAGATGTTACTAACCAAGTTTAGTACTTACTGAGTTAAGAATAAGAGTTAAGTTTGGTGGTTGTTGGTTAATGCCCGTTAGGGCTTAGCTAGCACATGGTGATTAAGATGTCTACTAACTGGAACTTGAGTGAGGAAACCCGGGACCGATCTCCGGTCATGCATGCTAAGGAAAAAGGGGGACGGTATCTGAATCAGATCCGCCCTCCGCTTAAGGACTTGTCTTCGGACTTGTAGCCTAGGGCCGGTTGCCGGCTCAGCTACGCTGGACTCCCGTCCAGAGTAGGTGGCATTAAGATGGTGCGGTGGGATCACCTAAATCCCAGGTTCGAATTAAGCTACAACCAATCCCTTCCAGGAAAGGTTTGTATACTGAGATTAAGATTAAGGTAAGGTAAGGAACTGAGATTAAGGAAATGAGGACTAAGGAGGGGGTTACTAACCCACTTGATAAGGGAACGCTTGAGTCGTTCATTGTTTGTGAACTATATATGTTCATCTGTGGTTATTGTTATTGCACTTCATATTATGCTTGTGTATGTAATCAATTTCCATGCTATCGACAATTAGTCGTCGTAGCCCCGTTAGCTTGGGGGCCATGAGAGGGTGTACCAGCATTCGTGCTGACCCCCTCGGGGGCTATTTTTACACTTGCAGGTAAGAGACCCATGAGGACGCACTACGAGAGTAGGAGCGGTTAGACTTAGGGTGGGATGTTTATTTTGAGTTCGGGTTGCGCCTGTGCACCCGACTGTTTATATTTAAACTGAAGTAAGGTTGCGATCATGTAAGATATTGTACTCGGTTGGTTGTGGTATTGTGGATGGTGATGTTTTGAGTTGGATAAGTATTTTGGATAAGTATTGTAAATGTTAAGGCCGGTATATTCTAACGATCAGACCGTGGCAAGGTCCAGGTGTTATTTATTTCCGCTGACGTATTCGATTAAGTGTTCAGTTTTGCGATAACCACGAATGGCTTTGGATGGGGTGTTACAAAAAGTGGTATCAGAGCGTAGTTACGCTCTGATCAAGAAATACCGGACATGAGTAACCACCGAGTTAGGATATAAGTTAAGGAATAAGTGATGGGTTAAGGGTGTGAGAAGTTAGAGTGAGTAGAGTCAGATGACCACTAATAAGTGGATCGTCTTTATCGTCTACGGACGTTATAAATTCGTTAACCGAAACAGTGGTGAATACAAATCTAATGTGAGTTATGCTTATTCAGATGGCAGGACGTCCTAGGGGAAGCCGAGGTCGCGGCCAGGGTGAGGATACTTCAGGAATACCTGGAGGGCAGACGATCGCAGAGATCGTAGCTGCCGCATTAGGGCATATGGGCTATCAGCCTGGTGTGGGTGCACCACCTCCACCGCCACAACCTAGGGAACCAAACTGGGTGAAGAGTCTTGCAGATCTTCGACCCGCGCACTTTAAGGGGGAGACCGATCCCGCCAAGCTTGAGGCGTACATCTCCGAGCTGGAGACCGCCTTCGAGACCCTTGATGTCCCTGCTGGGATCAAGGTGCGTCTAGCTGCTTTCTATCTGAAGGGGGCGGCAGGCGATTGGTGGAAGCTGGTGAGGGCCGAGCATGTGGCCAATCCAGAGTTCGGCTGGGAGCAGTACACCGCCTTGCTACGAGCAAAGTACTACCCCGCCCATGTCCAGACGAAGAAGCGCTTACAGTTGGATGCGCTTAAGCAGACGGACAAGATGACAGTGGACGAGTATTACTCAGAGTTCACTGCCTTGCTCCGTCTTCTGCCAGGTCTTGGATATTCTGACCAGATCCTGGTGGACCGCTTCTATGGCGGGCTTAGCCATCGACTCCGCTACGGCATGGGGCCGACGAGTTATACTACCTTGCAGGTAATAAGAATGATTGAGATTTGAGTAAGTAATGAGTAAGATTTAGATTATGAGAAATAAGAGTGACTAATACTATGGAAAAGCAGGAGTGCTATCATGCCGCTGCTAAGGTTGAGATAACCGTCCAGCTGAGGGACGAGGAGAATGCTAAGAGGAAGAGTGCTGGTAAGAGCTCAGAAAGTCAAGGGCAAGGAGGGTACAAGAAACAAAAGTACCAGCCTCAGGCCCAGAAAAATCAGAACCCAAAGGGGAAGGAGGAAAAGGAGAAGGCTCCGGAAGAGCCACTGAAGTTGACGTATGCTTATGCAGCTACACCCCTGCGCTCTAGGGCGCCAAAGGGTAAGGAATTGATATTAAATGAGTTAAGAAACAAATTAGTAACCATTTGAGATATGAGAATTGACATTATGAATCATCAGGATCTGAGACTGAGAAGGGAGCCGGTGGTGGCTACCAGCGACGCTTCATTTGTAGGTGGTGTCACAAGGACCACCCCGGGCTCGATTGTAAAGGGAATAAGGTGGAGTGCAACTTTTGTGGAGTTTATGGACACCGGGCATATGAGTGTTACCGGAACCCTGCTAGCAGAGCCTATAGGCCCGATACCAGGGGCAAGGGCAAGACCGATCAGGGAGCTGGATCTGACGGTCAGAGGAAGGTGCAGCAGCCGGCGGACAAGAACCCAAGGGCGACCCAGAAGTCGGGACCCACTTTACACATGGTGGACCGGGACGATGAGCCTGAACCCTCATCAGGCCAGGTACCATATAACCATTTAGTAATAAAAACTACCTGCTTACCGCATTATCATGCATGCTTGGTGAATAAATGAGTTAAGTAAGAATAAGATGAGATTAGAACTTAAGTAAGATATAACCTACTACCACTTTAGGAAGATTCAACATCTGCTACCCAATACCATCTACACCTAACCCGGAGCACACCGACATCGAAACCATAGACTTTCCAACCGAACAATGTCAGGTTATCCGCCCAGGTATGATTTTATTAAGGGGATACCTGACACCCGAAGCACAAATAGCCATCATCAGAAGATGCAATCAACTAGGAATGGGACCGGGAGGTTTTTACACACCGGAGTACCCAGGGGGAGCACGGATGAAATTAAAAATGATGAGCATGGGCAAGGATTGGAATCCGTATGCCAAGAATTACCAAACCATGAGGGAGCAAGATGGAGTCTCACCACCGGGAATACCCGAAGAGTTCCATCCAGTTATTACACAAGTCGTGGAAATCGCTCAGCAGTTGGAAGCTGAACCGATTCCAGACATCCAGGCAGACATTTGCATTGTAAACTTCTACGAAAAAGATGGGAGACTGGGACTACACCAGGATAAGGACGAGACAACGGAGTCTCTCGAAAGAGGGATACCCGTAGTGTCTTGGTCCATTGGGGATGATGCAGAGTTTTTATACGGCGAGCAGAAGCGTGCGGACCGTGCAGATAAGTTGTACTTAAGTCAGGTGATGTGTTAATTTTGGGAGGAGAATCAAGGATGTTATACCATGGGATTAAGAGAATCAAGCTGAATACAGCACCGTCAGCAGTAATCAATGCGACGCATATGAGACCAGGAAGATTAAACCTAACCTTTAGACAATATTAGCCATGTAATGTTAGAATGAGAAGAGGAATGAAATGTAAGATTGAAGCACATGTTGTAAACAGGATGGTCATGAATAAAATAACAGTGTTGTTCATATAAATTGTTACGACTCTTGTTATACCATCAATACTCATGAAGCTTGTGAACACAATTAGGTTATGGACTCGGTACGGAAGGTGCACTAAGCATACTTACAGAGGCACAGGCCGACGCCAGCGGTACTATCCTCACCGGCACCTTTCCGATTAATGGGATTGAGGCATCAGTTCTCTTCGACTCAGGGGCCTCGCATACCTTTGTCTCGGCATCATTCGCGAGCAGGTTGGGGCTAGACGCTGATGAGCTACCCGACTTCACGGTTACGCTCCCGTCTAAGGAGAAGGTTCGTTGCACTCGTTACTACCGAGGAGCCACTGTCAGAATTAAGGGAAAAGACTTTCCAGTCAGTTTCATAGAGTTCAGTAAGCTAGGATTTGATGTTATCTTCGGGATGAACTGGTTGGAGCGGCACAAGGGACGTATCCTCTGCGCCGAGCATAGATTGCTGCTCAGGAGTCCGTCTGGGGTAACAATATCATACCGCCAGAGGCCCAGAGAGCCTTCGACTAGGATCATCACCACCATGGCAATGTATAGAGAATTAAGGAGAAAGGAAGAAGTATACCTCTGCTATGTACAGGACATAGAGAAGACCCTGAGTTCGACCCCGACTTACCGGTAGTGTCGGAGTTCCCCGACTTATTTCCACGGGAACTGCCCGGCATGCCACCCACTCGGGAGGTAGAGTTCACCATCGAGCTTCTACCTGGTACCGGACCGATAGCCAAGGCACCATACCGTATGGCTCCGGCAGAAATGACTGAGTTAAAAGAACAATTGAAAGATTTGTTGGATAAGGGATTCATTAGACCAAGTGTGTCACCATGGGGAGCGCCAGTCCTCTTCGTGAAGAAGAAGGATGGTAGTCTCCGCCTCTGCATCGACTACAGAGAGCTGAATGCAGTGACAGTGAAGAATAAGTACCCACTACCCCGCATTGACGATCTGTTCGATCAGTTGAAGGGAGCATCTGTGTTTCTCCAAGATTGATCTCAGATCGGGGTATCATCAGATAGCCATTAAGGAGGGAGACATTGAGAAGACGGCATTCCGGACACGATACGGCCACTATGAGTTTACAGTGATGCCGTTCGGTTTGTCGAACGCACCGGCGAAGTTTATGGATCTGATGAACCGCTTGTTCCGGGAGCAGCTGGACAAGTCGGTTGTGTTTTATTGATGACATTTTGATATATTCGAAGTCTAAGGTTGAGCATGAGGAACATCTGAGGAGGGTATTGGAAATATTGAGGGAGAACCAGCTATATGCTAAGTTCTCCAAGTGTGAGTTTTGGCTTGACCAGGTCTCTTTCCTAGGTCATGTCATCTCAGATGCTGGGATCGCAGTGGATCCAGCAAAGATTGATGCGTACGTACTTGGCCAAGGCCGAAGACTGTTACCGACATCCGGAGCTTTCTCGGTCTGGCAGGTTACTACAGGAGGTTTGTTAGAGATTTCAGCAAGGTCGCGAAACCGATGACCAGTCTGATGAAGAAGGATGCACCATTCTTGTGGACAGTTGACTGTGAGAGATCATTTCAGCGCTTGAAGGACTCACTGACCACTGCACCGGTTCTGACCATTCCAGACGGTACAGAGGGCTTTGAGGTTTATTGTGATGCATCCGGCAGAGGGCTGGGTTGCGTGCTCATGCAACATGGCAAGGTGGTGGCATATGCCTCACGCCAGTTGAAGAAACATGAGGAAACTACCCCACACATGATTTAGAGCTGGGAGCTGTAGTCTTCGCTTTGAAGATATGGCGCCACTACTTATATGGGGTTAGTGTCACGATCTACACCGATCACAAGAGTTTGAGATACATATTCACTCAGAAGGAGTTAAATCTTCGACAGAGGAGATGGTTAGAGTTTCTGAAAGACTATGACATTGACCTCCAATACAAAGAGGGGAAGGCCAATGTTGTAGCAGATGCCCTGAGCCGTCGAGCACACTCACTCCATTCGCTAGTTTCTTTCTCCAGCTTGGTTGATGAGGTGCGAGAGGCTCAGAGGACAGATGAGTACATGAGAGAGGTCAGACAGAAGCTGACAGATGGTACCTTTGAGAGTCAGAAATACGACTTCAGACTTCATGATGATGATCTGATCAGACTTAAGGGCCGGTTATGCATACCACGAGGCAACACGGATCTGAAAGACCGTATACTTAGAGAATCACACTGTTCTTCAGTTTCCATCCATCCGGGAGCCTCTAAAATGTATAAAGACATGAAGAGATACTTCTGGTGGTCGGGGATGAAGACAGATGTTACCGAGTTCGTCTTGAGGTGTCTCACATGCCAGAAGGTGAAATTCGAGCACCGACGACCGGGCGGAATGGTACAGTCGATGCCAGTTCCGGAGTGGAAGTTCCATGATATCTCCATGGACTTCGTAGTTGGGCTTCCACCTGCTAGGGGAGGTCTCAACATGATATGGGTGGTGGTGGATCGCCTTACCAAAGTAGCCCGATTCATACCGATGAAGGATACTTGGAAGGTGACCAAATTAGCTGAGTTATTTGAGAAAGAAATCATGAGACATCACGGCATACCAAAGACCATAGTGTCAGATAGAGATACCAGATTCCTTTCGAGGTACTGGAGAGCTACCAGAGAAGCGTTGGGTACAGAACTCAAGCTGAGTACCGCGTTCCATCCTCAGACAGATGGTCAGACTGAGCGTACTATTCAGACACTCGAGGACATGCTGAGAGCATGTGCCTTAGACTTCCAGGGCAGTTGGATTGACAGATTACATCTGATCGAGTTTTCATACAACAACAGCTATCACGCTTCGATCAAGATGGCACCTTTTCAAGCGTTGTACGGTAGACCATGTCGTACACCGCTCTGCTGGGATGAGTCGAGTGAGACGGTCATTATAGGACCAGAGTACTTAGAACAAGTTAAGGCTGAAGTTCAGCAAATCAGGGAGAACATGAAAGCTGCTCAAGATAGGCAGAAGTCGTATGCTGATGTTCGACGACGGGACCTGGAGTTCGCAGTGGGCGACCAGGTATTTCTGCGAGTTTCACCGATGAAGGGTGTATTCAGGTTTGGGCAGAAGGGCAAATTAAGCCCGAAATTTGTTGGTCCTTATGAGATTACGGAGCGGGTGGGCCCGGTTGCTTACAGGTTGAATTTACCTGCTGAGCTGGGTAAAGTGCATGATGTTTTTCATGTTTCACAGCTAAAGAAATACATGCACCACCCCTCCCATGTGTTAGAACCTGAGAGGTTGACTTTAGAACCGAATATGAGATCCGTGGAGACTCCTCAGAGAATCTTGGACAGTAAGACTAGGGACACTCGCCACAAGTCAGTGCGACTGGTGAAGGTTCTCTGGTCTAACCAGGATGTCGAAGAGGCCACGTGGGAGTTAGAGGATAAGATGAGGGCGTAGTACCCTTCTTTGTTTACTGACTAGATCGTCTGTATAGGGTACGGGGCGTACCCCTTTTTAAGGGGGGTAGAGCTTCCTCGCTTTTGAGTTAGGAAACGATCATGTTTGTCGTTTGTTTGGTTGTTTAAGATGTGAATTTGTGTAAGTTGCTACACTTCGGTGTAAGTTTGAGTTATGTATAATACTTATGTATTGTATTTGAGATTGACCTTTGAGTCTTGAGATGTGTGAATGTGAATATAAGATGTGGTGTTAAGATTAAGGAATTGAGTACCGGAATGATTAAGCACATATGTGAACTTTGAGGACAAAGTTCTTTTAAGGGGGGTAGATTGAAATACCCCAAACTTAGATATGGTGTTTAAATGATAAACTAAGATATAAGGAGGCTAAATAATGCCTTAGAAACATTAAGAAACATTTCTAATCAAAGAAAATATAAGGAAACACCAAAAGAGCAGTTTAAGCAAAAACGTGCTCTAAGCTTGGAGAGACTTGGGAGAGTACCCAAATATTGTTCTAAGACCTTAGTAATATCCTAATGGTCATTTTAAATCAATTACCAAAGAAAACCAAGCTTGAAAACAAGTTAAAACACAAAATGTGCTTTAAGGAGTCTTAAAGCACGTTTTTGAAAAATTGTCTTGTAAATGAGTTTTGAATGGCTAAATGTCCATCATTACTCTTTAATTAACATGTGTACTATATAGTATCACATTTGGAAGTCTATATCAATGGGAAATCAAAAATTTCACAACAATGTGCCTTGTTTTGTGAATAGTAAATTATTAAGCTAGTTTATAACATAAGTCAATATAAGTGAGATATTTGGTCAACAATGACTTAAGTACCCCTTGTTACTAATGGGGGCCGGTTTCTTATAGGTGAGTCACCACCTTCATGACTCATTAGGCAAATAAAGTTTTGTAAAGCAAAAACAATTCACCTTTTACATAAATATCACACTTTATTAGTTCTCTCTCCTCACTTCTTCATTCTCCTTTGTTTCTCACGATTTCTTGCTCTCTCTCCCTTCTCCATTAACGTGAAGAGCAACTCCATGCTAGCTCCATCTAGCC
>JAIOTZ010001960.1:0-26006 GCA_023374045.1 Limonium bicolor
GCTTTTCTTATCACAAGCAATCTTGCTAATTTCTCTTGTCACGCCTTAAATTCGGTTTGGAAATTGATTGCCTTGGCTTTGAACTTGCTCCTTGCACATTAATATGGTTTGGAAATTAAGTTGATAACTAGCATGACATTGTCACGTGCGCTTAGATAAGAACATGAATCGAGTTATAGTTGCCCCCATGTTATAATTGTTAAGACAAAATCACTCGTTGGCTGGTTGGTCCTTATTAATTCTCATCTTAGAGGGAAGTGATATAAACCCTTCTAGGTATGATCCCACATGACTCACAACTTCACCCCTTTGATACTACACTTTGGTTTGAGTCATAATCTAAGATGTTGAATCAATCTGAGTAACCCCAATGCTTGATTTATCTTACAATTTTAACATTTTGTTGGCAGCTTGAAACTCTTTCCTATGTTCTCGGTTGGGGTATGGGAGATGATTAAATTGCCCCCTTTCCTCCCATTGAGAGGGGCCGTATGATCCCATTGCACACACCCCAACCCTCTTACATTTCATTACTAACTACTCTAGTATATCTTTGTTCTTTGACATGTACATAATGCTCATGGAATGGGAAATTGCTATAAGACTAAAAAAATGGGACTTTGGGCTTGGACTACCGGGGTCTCCGCCTCAAACATATGTAACGGTTGGTGCACTTCTTGCTGATCCTGTCAACTCAAGTGAGGCGGCGTCGATGCGACCCCCCATAGCAGCTCTTTAATTAAGATTGTTATCTATGTTTGTATTAATTTGTAATTTGTTTATTGTTCTTACTTTTGGTTGTCTTTGGATTTATTTATTTTCGTAATTTAATTCATTCTCTGCATGTGAACAATTTTAGCATGTTATCTCTAGCTGGTTTTGTTATGTTATTCTAGTGCTTAATTTACCCCTTCTACATATGGATTTGAGCTTGAAAACTAATTTGAAATCTTGTAGGATTTTTGCTGGTGTTCAATCACCAAATTTTTGTACATAACGTTTACACTTCATTTTGCTTCTCCAATGTTTGTACCCTATGTGAGATATTTGCGTTGCTGCTTTGTGGTTTATGCCCCTTGCTCATTGCTTATTGATGTCTAAGCCCTAGTTATTATCCCTTAGGACCCTTCAGCTGACAGAAAAGTTTAGGATGTATTATCGCTCCACACCTAACGGGTCTCTCATTCGTTTCGTGGGGCAATAATCTCCTATAACTCAGAAAACACCCAAACCACCCTTATATGTATATAAGAACAAAACTTCAAAAAACAAGCCCTTAAGGCTAGCTTAGGAGGGTTTAGGATGTGAAACCACCCCATGCCTAGCGGGTCTCTCATTCGTTTTATGTGGGTGGAATCCTCCTTTGCCTTCAACACACCCCTAATCAAGAGTTAATAAACAAACCAATAAATCAATTCCTCTCACTTGTTAATATCTCACAAATCAGCCCAACAATTTTTTTTTTCAGCCCAAATCAAAAGGCCATTCTGAGGCTCAATTCAAATCCCAATTCGGGCCCAAATCCATTTCAAGGCCCAAACCCAATTCGGGCCCAAGTCAATTCCAAGGCCCAATTCAAATTCCACTTCAGCCCAAATCCAAAGGCCATTCTGAGGCCCAATTCAAATCCCAATTCGGGCCCAAATCCATTTCAAGGCCCAAACCCAATTCGGGCCCAAACCCAATTCAGGCCCAAATCCATTTCAAGGCCCAAACCCAATTCGGGCCCAAACCCATTTCAAGACCCAAGCCCACTTCGAGGCCCAAGCTCATTTCGGCCCAAAACCCCAAACGAAGTCCAAGTTTGACCAAGCCCAAACTTTGACCAATCGGATGTTGACCTTGACCTAGCTTTGACCAATCTGAATGTTGACCTTTTCCTAGCTTCGACCAATTCAAATGTTAACTTTGACCCAAAAGTTGACCTTGACCCAAATGTTGACTTTGACCCAAACATTGACTTTGACCCAACTTTGACCTGACCCGTTTTCCAAGCCTGATTCAATCCAATCCAATCCAAACTCAATCCCATTCAAACTCAACTAGTAAATCCCATTCAAACTTCAAAAATCTAAAAATCTCTTTTCTCAAATTTTAAAACAATCATTTTATTCAAACTTCATCAAGTTTTCAAAAGAAACCGTTTTGTGGAATTTTAAAGGAAAAACTCTTCTCACATCACAGAAAACTCTTCTCACATGCAGAAAGTTCTTCTCACATATACAGAAAGTTTTCTCCTAAAAACATTTCTCAAAATCAGTGTTTCTTTGCCGAGAATTCCGAACAACTCCAAATATTTTCCAATTCAGTTTTCAAACTCAAAACTAAACCGTTTTCGGGGAACATGGGATGTCTAACACCTTCAAAGAGCGTTTTCTTCCTAGTTAGGCATCACTTGTCTCTCTTCCAAAATAAAAATCCGAGGCAGGGCACTGGAGTCGTAACCTCCCTTGTCGCAGTCTGGATCTCTTTAGGCGGGGCATTGGGGTGACAAACCTCCCCTAATTGCAGCCTAGATTTTTACAAGTAATGACCTTCCTAGTCGCAGCCGGGATTTTAGAATCGTCTAACTCCCTTCCGCTCGATTTCAATGTTTTGGTTTTTAACGTTTTAAAACCCGGGAGTTAGAGACGTTATTAGGGTTCGACCGAGAACATCTCATTCATGGTGTTTCTCTCTGGATCTATTTTTCGGCATAAATTCATTGCCCCATCTTTCGAGCCTCGGCACTTACCATCAATTAAGTGTCGTGTTCGAGGGGGTACATAGGGTAATCCCTTGGGATTATCCGCCCTTTTACAACAAAAAACTGAAAGAGACGATTTTGATAATCATTCCTCCAAACAATTCAGTCCATCATTATCTCACACTAAAATTGGAATATCCCAAAACCTCAACCCTTTCAGAATCTCAAATCCGAAAAACCCAGGATCTTTACCCAAACTTCAATTGCCTCACACACTCAGATCATTATCCAAACTCAAATCATCTTCAAAACTCCAAGTCACTTCATGCTCAAATCATCATTCAAACTCAAATCCTCTTACAAATTCCAGCTTCTCTCAAAGCTCCAAAGTCTCACCGGCCCGAGCGCCTCACAGACTCGAACATCTTAACCTCTTCACCATATTAAGATTCAAATGTCTCACAGACCCGAGCGTCTCACAGACCTTGATATCCCATACCTCCCACTACATGAACACCCCAAATGTCTCATAGACCCGAGCGTCTCACAGACTCTAGCATCTCAAAACCTAAAATCTCCAAAACCCCAATAACTCTGAACTACGTAAGGTCTGATCTCAACAGGGAGTTGAGTACGTAGGCAGCCCATCTAGGGTGCGACCCCATTCCACTAAAAAAACTCTTTTCCCACTCTAAGGTGTTCTTCATACCTCTCAAAACGTTTAAACCTTCTTCAGTTCCCCAAAACATCAAACCGTCAGACCCCAGGTCTTGTACATTCACTCAACCTCGGGCTTTCCCAAATCCTCATTATATACTCATTCGAATTCACCAATTTCTCTTCTTGGCGCTGGCTTAGCAGAAAAGCTCACCTCATCCACTCTCTTTCTCTCTCCCCGTCCTAATCCTATCCTTTGGCTTTAATTGAATCTCTCTAACAAGGTTTTGAAAGAAGGCAATCCCGATAATTGGAGACCGAGGTTTCCTCGGGCACCAATCCAAAGTCGTGGTCTTTGCCACTTCTGAGGGGTGTAACCCAGTGCGAACCCAACATAGAATCTCTGCGAATGACCAGATAAGTCCTATCCATAGGCAACAATTTCAGGGTCAACTAATGGTTCTTAGAACCATCCATCCTTTCCTTCCTAGTATCTTAGGTCAAACTAGGTGGCGACTCTAGTCAAATCCGCCTTATAGAGGCATCAGTCCGCATGGGGCCCATTGAGAGCGGGTGTAGTGTTCATTGGCACTCCCCTTAAGCTTTCTGGGAAAGACGGACGATTTAGTAGGTATTTGAGGGATGCCAGATTAACGGGTTTTCACCCTCCACAGAATGGCATTTTCTAGGATCTCGACTTCTCAGTCAGAACCATATTTAGATAGACCCCCCCTCATACCGAAAAATCACCCTCCACAGAATGGCGACTCTGCTGGGGAAAACTTGAGTAAGTTTTTCTCAAACTCAAGGAAGACTGAACTCCATTCAAAATTGTCGGGACTTCCCTACTTCTTTCAAAACCTTCAAGAGATTCTTTTGAAAGCCTTTAGGATTGTTCTACTCCACACTTAGAGTGTGTATCTGATGAGGAAATAGGATTTATTAGATCCTCAACAAACATGACAATAATTGGGTTAATAATTAGCTCACGATTAGAAAGAGACACTTAGGTGTGAATGAAGCTAACTTCCCTTTAGGTTAATAACAACCAATTTGGAAATCACTAATCTCAAGACAAAACCCCTAGTAATTAGGGTGGTACTAACTTCTCTGCTTTATTTACATTATATGATTGTGGGGTGCATTGGGTGGGTAGCTTAGGACATGCATTCCTCTGTGTCACCCGTTTTATCCACGATGTCACGGGATCCCCAACCGGTCCACGGTTGATTCCCCATGAGCTGGGTCACTCTCTCAGTGAACAAACCCACGAGGCGGTATGGTCTCCGACTAACGCTTTGAAGCTCATGATCCAAAAATATCCTCCATTACCCGAGTCAAAGCCAGCATATAGTGAGCTATGAGCCTTCAGTGTCCAGCTGCCTTATCCAGTGTCTAAGACGGGTTTATGGGTAGTCACCCCCTTGTTTGCCGCCTGTCTGACCACCCTTTTACCTTACCTTGAAGATTGCATGGGCTCAGTTCTCCATTGTTCCTCTGCACCACAGGTGTCTCTAAAGCCCAATGTCACGCTACACGTCCATAGAGGATCCCGTATTTACCGGATACCCATACATGGCACAACGTAGTCAGTGAATAATTTGGACTTTAGACACACCTGACCGTGCAGGTGACGAGAGACCTGTTCCCATGCAGTGCTTCCCCGAGTTTCCCGAAAAGTGAGCGTGTTGTCGGATCATCACTGGCCGTGGCGTATGTTTCCTTATCATCTCGGGTGTCCTGACCTTTCGAACTTAAGCACTTCAGACTTTCTTGATAACGTGCCCCGCAAAGGCATAACAGAGAAAAAATCCGAGAGATGAACAGTGAAGGGACGATGGTTCCCCCGGTGAAACAGAATCATAATTGACCTGGAAAGTGATTATCCCAACATTAACACTTACAACTCCACATCAAATATAGCCACGATTTACTTTATGCTATACATGTGTGCAAACCACTCTTTCAAACCAATCTGTTTTAAAATGTTCGGAATTCTCTTTCAAATATCTTTAAAGATGTTTTACGAGCTCGTTCAATTTAGAGTCTCACCTTAGTTTTGCTCCCAAAACATTTGGGGTTTTAAAACCCGTCCAATTCATCTTTAAAACGTTATTATTTCCAAAGCATTTTCAAAAATCGATTTCGAAAACTACTTTCTACAAACAAACATTTCCAACAACATCATTTCAAAATTGTTTTTGAAAACAGTTTTCAAAATTGATTTTCACAAATGTAGTTCAAATAATGATTTATGTCCCCATGTTTACCCGCTATTTTTGAAGTTCTGCCCACCTTCAAGAGCAGTGGTCATTACCGTGGAGCGTACTAGTCATTTCGTGTTTTCATAAAAGTGGTGGATTTTCACATTAGATTTTGTGCTCGATCATCATCTTTCCTCCTCAAAAATATCATTCATTCCTCTCGCCAGAGCAAGTGGAGCAGCATGAGGACCGACTGTTATACCCAAATTTCAACCCCCCCCCGAAGAGAGTCTCTACTAATAGGCTAGTAGCGAGGGTTCCCAGTTCGATCGGCACATTTCAGAGTACTAGGGACAGCTTAGTCATCTCCAGGGGCATTTTCGTAATTTTTCAAGGCTCCTAAGCCCCCTATATGCTTTCTCTCTCCTCCAAATAAGGGTCAAATCAATTCAAAATGCTGTGAAATTTTAACCCATGATAGAGGATGACATTTTAAGCATAATGGCGTTGGAATTTTGATTTTTCAAATTTCCAATAATTTTCTAGTAATTTCTGATTGAATCTGACGAGAAATTGAATTTAAAAATATTCCAATATCCAAAAAAATCGATTCCACTTTAGAAAATTCAGAAATATCATCCTTTACCCATATGTAAAATTTCATAATCAAATTCCTTTTGGAAGCCCTTGAGCTAAAACGTCGGTAAATCTCGGTTTTTACCGGATTTTTCTATCTTTAAGGAAGCCTATATAAGGAACCTTATCCCATGATCAAAGGAGGACCTCAAGAACCCTAGACTCTCAAAGAAGGCAGCCGTCTCTCTCTCTCCACGTTTTGAACCCCAGAGCCACGATCAAACACCGAAATCTCACCAAAATCAACACCAAAACACATTTTTCAACTCCCACAACATCATCCATCATCAAACCCCCACCAAAACAGCACCAAAACGTGAAGAACATCAAGAACAACAAGGAGCCAGAAGCTGGGTTCGAAGTTCTTCTGGATCCGCCATCAACGAGGCCTCCGAAGAATCCCGACGTGAAGAATCCTCCTAAATTCGAAGGTAAAACAGGTTGCAATTCTACTTTTCTAACTCTCCACGACCTTATTAACTCTCTGTCAAATTTTGGGTTCAAACTAACCTTTTTACGCTTCTGTATTGCTAATTACTTTTGTTTCTGCCTTGTTACTTGTTCGCCAAGTTTCGTACATAATTCGACTTCAAACTGCAATCTTTCAATTACTAACGAATTGTACACCTTTCAGGCTACACGTGCATAAATTTTGAGCCGAAAAACCTTCGGGAACCACCATAAAACCCCTGTCCGTGGGTGGTCCGGGATCCCGGACCTATGGTCCGGGACCACGGACGGGTTGTCCGTGGCCACGGACACCCACGGACGGCGGCGGGATTTAAAAATTTTAAAAATTTAGGTTTTGTTAAACTATGTCCGGGCCTACGGACATCCTGTCCGTGGCCCCGGACTTCTCAAATTTTTGTTTTCTGTTTAATTTCGACTTTTATTTTCACATAGATTAACTAGGGTCCGTGGTTACGGACATTAGGTCCGTGGCTACGGACGGAAACAAAATTTGACCTAATTCTGCCTCCGAAACCCTAGTTTAGGTAATTTCAACTTTCACTTTTATTTTCAGTCAAAAAATGCTAAAAAATAAAAAAAAAACAGAAGCGCGCACTTAGGTTAAAAACGACTCGTAATAAGCCGTAATTAAACTAAGTAGAGGAAAAACGACTTCTAGGGGTAATGAAAGTAATTGAACCCTAATTAAGTCGAATATCAAGCCCCCGAACCCGAACTCTCCTTTCCTAATTTAATCTAGGTCAAAATTAGGTGGCGACTCATAATAGGTTCCAGTGAGCTAGCTTAGGTTTTAATAATTATTGTTATATGACATAGTTATTAATCTTAGGCTATAAGTGGACCTAAAACCTGATTAGATCCCAATCAAATTAATCCACATAGGGTAGGGTTTAAAATCGAGGCTCACAGACTGGCGACTCTGCTGGGGACAACTTCTTAATTTTAACTTGTTTAATTTTAAGAAAGAGGGCTTAACTCGAAAATTGTTTATTTATGGCTTTATTACTTTGTTTATTTACTTCTGTGCGCACTTTAATTTCGGCACCTTTGCATCATGTGAGAGCGAGGGTCCACGCAAACCAATTTCACCCCGGGACCCGTTTGAGGGTCCCCTGTCAGGGACTCACACCTTTTAGGTGATGTGAATAAGCGGGGGAAAATAGGAGGATGTCGTCTAACCACATCCCCTTAATACCTGGGCCTTAGCCCCAAGCGTTTTCCTGGCAGTGTCCTTACCTAGCCCATTGTTTGGTCAGTCAAAGACCCGACCGTAGACGCCCACCTTTAGGTGATGTGAAAAAAGTGGGGAAGCCCAAAGAGAATAGCGTACAAGCCCTATTCCTTTGTGGTGACCTGGGCCCGCGCCCCAAGCACCTCTCCGGATCGATCCATACCCAGTTTGATTTAAACGTCTAGTGAGGACATGTTGAATTTGTGTGGGCCTTGTTTTCTTGTATGATCGGCCCACTGCCCAGCCTAGAGATTGATAGGAACTTCTCCTACATCGACCTAGCCCAACACGAATTGGCAGCTCTATTTGTTTGCGGCCTAGAGGCCCCGTTTGGTTTAACATGTGAGTCGTTCGGGCTTCGGCCCAAAAGCCTAGACTTAGGTGATTTCTCTTCTGGCCCAATTTGAATTATCCAATTAGTTCTAGGCCCATAAAAAGGAAATCCACTAGAACTTGAAATATCTCACAAGTCCTGAAAATAAAATCTTTTTCGGCTTAGCAACCATCTTCTCTGGCCCGAAGAAAGTTAAGCCCATTTGTGATTTAGGGACCATTCCAGCTCATGTGCTTTACTTCAGGCCCAAACACATTCCGGCCCAAGGGCTCATTCTAGTCTATGTAGACTTCTTATCATGACCCCAACCCAAAACCCTAGATCTAGGTGTCATCTTTTAGGCCCAACCAAAATCACTCACGGCCCGAATTCCAGTTCACATATAGAGCAGTCATTCTGGCCCAAGTACCACACTCATAACTCATTCCATTTGAGCCCATAGACCAATTCATAGTTTTGGCCCATGAGCTTCGTTCTCAATCCAGAATTTTGGCCTATAAAACATTTGAATCCAAGATGGTTTGCATAACTCATTCATTTCAGTTTCCGGCTTCATGGCCCAACAAGAGCATCAAACGAATTTAGACCTAAAGGCTTATTCCTCGGCCCAGTGGCCCATTCACGGTCCTTGTGATTTCTTTCAGCTTGTTTGCTCAATTTCTGGAGCCACACCTACATGTCCGCTCTAGTCTAGGAATATATCACCCTAATCTATGCACTTCACTCTCAGTTTGGCGACGACTCAGGCCCAGTTACTTCCTACATAACCCATAGGCATTCCTAGTTCAGACATTTTACAGGGCCTACTCGAAGTTTGGAAGGAAGACAATCATGGTCAATGGCGCCCCGACGGTCAACAGCTCGAGTCTTCAACACGTTGGCATCAGACTGTTCAACATCACTATTTCACAAGTTTTCTCGATTTAGTAGTTTTCTTTTCTCTCAATCATTCTTCTAACTTTTATGGTAGTTAGCTTCCTTTATCATTTTAGATCACAACTTTTGATGTTATCTTTCCATTCGTGAATTAGAGCATAGTTCTATTTTCGTAATTTTGTGTGCATTCATTCAACAAAACAAAAACAAAAAAATGTTTTTATTAAGGGATCACAGAGTAATCATTTCCCGACTATGGAATAGAACGACTTGTCTTTTGTTTCTAAAAGGGTGAACATGTCCGTCCTCCCACCATAGACTATCCCATAATATCCACAAAGCATTCCAAAATCCACATCTGTTTAAGTGTTGTCATAAACCCCAGGTCAATACTGGGGGCAATCTGAGTTCAGGATCGTCATCTTTAATCTTTCGTTTACGCGTGCGAACTAGTCTCTGAGTGAAATTCACGAGAGTGTCCTGAGTGGAAAAACCATGAGTGAACAAGCATGTCATTTTTACACGATTCTGGTGAGACCACATTCAAAGGTGAGGTAAACAGCATAACTCCGACCGAAGGAGATGATTTGTAAATTTACTCTTAGACCTGCGAAAAGTAACAAAGAACGGATACACAACTATCAGGAATGACGAAGCACCTAGGTACAGCACCACATAGCCAAAAGCTTGTAAACCCTGTCATTAAACCCTAGGCACCCCCACTGAGCCTTTCATATATCCTTTTTCGATATTATGAGCTCCACAAAATAACCTAGCCAACGATGAATGTTCGACCCAGTGACCAAAGGAAGCAAGGAGCCTGACTCTCAGATAACATTCTCATTAATCCAAAGAAGCAACGCCGCTATCAGCATGACGAAGTGATCCGCAAATGGTCCCGGAGTGACACAGGATCTAAAGAGCTCACATCAAAATAGCTCTCGAAGCCCAAAGCCGGGAAACACAAGAACCCCGAAGGCAAAGTAAAGAAAGGATAAAACAAAAGGCAAACCCGAAGTGCCTCGAAGAAATCCAAATGGCAAAAAGAGAAATGGTGTAAAGGACAACTTCAAAAGTCCAAGTCCAGAAGCTCGAAAACAACGTCAGCACAAGGCGGCCAGACGACTTCAAGACAAGGAAGATGAATCCGAGAGAAGACGCAAGTTGCAGCTTTGGTCACCCACTTAAGCTCCACATACCTCAAATATCCCTCCATGGTCCCGTTGTCCTTCATCACACCCCATGGCCACGTTATAAGCTTTAAAGACTTCCGACTTGATAGTTGTGTGTCTAATCACGTGAAAGTAACAGATCAAATGCGTAAATCCATCAAATATCGAATTCAATGGTCTAGAAGTTGTGACCGTGAGCAGAAAACAAGTACAAGCATCAAACACGCTGAGTGTAGATTAGGAAGCACCACATCGAAACATAAGCCGTGACCCTGTGAGGACGAGACTCGTTCGCACGTTTAATAAAAGAAAATACTGGGGGCAATCGATCGTTCCGATCGATTGCCATGAACTCTAGCTCAGTTTGTCTTAAAGGAAAAGTACTGGGGGCAATTGTTGGTTCCAACAATTGCTATGACAACACCAATTCGAACCCAGAGCTCAAACATCACCACCACCATTCCACCTCAAGCCTGTCATTGGCCTTACCTCCACAAAAACATCAGGCCCGTCATAACCCAGACCACCATCCAAAATCATAGCCTGATCCCAGGTCTATCGCAAATCCTGAACACCGGAAAAGCCTTTAACACCACAACAAACACCACACACTTCCACCAGCGGCATGTTCATTTTCTTAAGAAACAAATTGTAGATATGAAATTTTTAGTCAGGAAATGATCATTTCACTTTCCTTTTCAGCAGAGTTTTCTCAAGCATTTTGGCAAGCTTCCAACAAACACTTTAGTTGCATTTTACAACTTTTGCATAACACCTCAACATCGCCAAGTTTGGCACCTTTTCCAACAGTTTCCTGTTTTGAACGAGTATCCTTCAATATTTTGATTGCATACATCTTATCATCATTGCCGTGTTTGGCACTCCAGTAATCACTTTTCATCATTTGCACGAGACCATTATCTTTCGATTCATTCTTAGTTCGAGACCCATCATTTTCAAGACTTTAGTACGAGACCCGGCATCTTCATTCAGCGCGAGACCCAGAATCAATGCGAAATCCGACTTTTTCTTCATCCATTTAGTATGAGACTTCAGTGCGAGACCATGCATCTTGATCAGTGCGAGACCATCATATTCATCAGTGCGAGACCCATCACCTTCATCAGTGCAAGACCGAGCGTCATCATCTAGTGCGAGACCAGTACAAGACCTAGTATCATCTTCAGTGCGAGACAGGTACGAGGCAGAGCGCGATCTAAGTTGGCGGGGCAGAGGCAATAAGTCCCCATCTTCATGTCAACTTCTTGGGAGAAACAACTAGTGGGCAGTGGCAATAAGTCCCCTTGGTAATCTAGAAGTTATCCCAGCACCCCAGTTGGTGGGCAGAGGCAATAAGTCCCCATAGTATACCAACAAGGAGCATTGGAACGGGTTTCGGTCCCCAGAAGCATCCGAATGTCATTTTCATATCATCCATATCATTTGCATCACTTTCAACATGATCATTTGCATAAAGTTTACCTTGAATCCGTCCGTACGAAACTCCTCATCATAGACCAGAGATACAGATTCTCAGCCGAAGATACAGATTCTTCAGGGATACAGATTCTCAGCCGAAGATACAGATTCTTCAGGGATACAGATTCTCAGCCGAAGATACAGATTCTTCAGGGATACAGATTCTCAGCCGAAGGTACAGATTCTTCAGGGATACAGATTCTCAGCCGAAGGTACAGATTCTTCAGGGATACAGATTCTCAGCCGAAGGTACAGATTCTTCAGGGATACAGATTCTCAGCCGAAGGTACAGATTCTTCAGGGATACAGATTCTCAGCCGAAGATACAGATTCTTCAGGATACAGATTCTCAGCCGAAGATACAATTCTTCAGGGATACAGATTCTCAGCCGAAGGTACAGATTCTTCAGGGATACAGATTCTCAGCCGAAGGTACAGATTCTTCAGAGCAACAGAGCTCACCCGAACAGAAGAACTCGACCCAACACCAATTTTCAATCACTGATAGGTAGTCAACGCCTTAGAATAGCTTGACATCATCTCATTCATTATAGGTAGTCAACGCCTTAGAATAGCTTGACATCATATCATCCTTATAGGTAGTCGGCGCCTTAGAATAGTCTGACATTACTTCATTATTACCTTTAGGTGGTCGACGCCTTAGAACCGCTCGACACCCTTCCACTTTGCTCATAGGTAGTCAGCGCCTTAGAATAGCTCGACGCAACTTATCGGATTGCATGTGTGGTCTTTTAGGATCCAAAATTTTGGGGTATCACTCAAGCATCAACTAGCCTTTTCATTTCCATTACAAAGTCTAGTTGACGGGGGGCAATCTGTTATACCCAAAATTTCAACCCCCCCGAAAAGAGAGTCTCTACTAATAGGCTAAGCGAGGGTTCCCAGTTCGATCGGCACATTTCAGAGTACTAGGGACAGCTTAGTCATCTCCAGGGGCATTTTCGTAATTTTTCAAGGCTCCTAAGCCCCCTATATGCTTTCTCTCTCCTCCAAATAAGGGTCAAATCAATTCAAAATGCTGTGAAATTTTAACCCATGATAGAGGATGACATTTTAAGCATAATGGCGTTGGAATTTTGATTTTTCAAATTTCCAATAATTTTCTAGTAATTTCTGATTGAATCTGACGAGAAATTGAATTTAAAAATATTCCAATATCCAAAAAAATCGATTCCACTTTAGAAAATTCAGAAATATCATCCTTTACCCATATGTAAAATTTCATAATCAAATTCCTTTTGGAAGCCCTTGAGCTAAAACGTCGGTAAATCTCGGTTTTTACCGGATTTTTCTATCTTTAAGGAAGCCTATATAAGGAACCTTATCCCATGATCAAAGGAGGACCTCAAGAACCCTAGACTCTCAAAGAAGGCAGCCGTCTCTCTCTCTCCACGTTTTGAACCCCAGAGCCACGATCAAACACCGAAATCTCACCAAAATCAACACCAAAACACATTTTTCAACTCCCACAACATCATCCATCATCAAACCCCCACCAAAACAGCACCAAAACGTGAAGAACATCAAGAACAACAAGGAGCCAGAAGCTGGGTTCGAAGTTCTTCTGGATCCGCCATCAACGAGGCCTCCGAAGAATCCCGACGTGAAGAATCCTCCTAAATTCGAAGGTAAAACAGGTTGCAATTCTACTTTTCTAACTCTCCACGACCTTATTAACTCTCTGTCAAATTTTGGGTTCAAACTAACCTTTTTACGCTTCTGTATTGCTAATTACTTTTGTTTCTGCCTTGTTACTTGTTCGCCAAGTTTCGTACATAATTCGACTTCAAACTGCAATCTTTCAATTACTAACGAATTGTACACCTTTCAGGCTACACGTGCATAAATTTTGAGCCAAAACACCTTCGGGAACCGCCATAAAACCCCTGTCCGTGGGTGGTCCGGGATCCCGGACCTATGGTCCGGGACCACGGACGGGTTGTCCGTGGCCACGGACACCCACGGACGGCGGCGGGATTTAAAAATTTTAAAAATTTAGGTTTTGTTAAACTATGTCCGGGCCTACGGACATCCTGTCCGTGGCCCCGGACTTCTCAAATTTTTGTTTTCTGTTTAATTCGACTTTTATTTTCACATAGATTAACTAGGGTCCGTGGTTACGGACATTAGGTCCGTGGCTACGGACGGAAACAAAATTTGACCTAATTCTGCCTCCGAAACCCTAGTTTAGGTAATTTCAACTTTCACTTTTATTTTCAGTCAAAAAATGCTAAAAAATAAAAAAAACAGAAGCGCGCACTTAGGTTAAAAACGACTCGTAATAAGCCGTAATTAAACTAAGTAGAGGAAAAACGACTTCTAGGGGTAATGAAAGTAATTGAACCCTAATTAAGTCGAATATCAAGCCCCCGAACCCGAACTCTCCTTTCCTAATTTAATCTAGGTCAAAATTAGGTGGCGACTCATAATAGGTTCCAGTGAGCTAGCTTAGGTTTTAATAATTATTGTTATATGACATAGTTATTAATCTTAGGCTATAAGTGGACCTAAAACCTGATTAGATCCCAATCAAATTAATCCACATAGGGTAGGGTTTAAAATCGAGGCTCACAGCATTTTTGACACCTTTTCACATATTACTAACAATCCTTTTCCATGGTGGTCCAATAATGACCATGCCTTAGAATTTTCTTGGCTAAAGTATGTCCACTCATGTGAGTCTCGCATATCCCCTGTGTGAACTTCTGCTATCGCTTCTTCGGCCTCAATCTGAGAGAGGCATCTATGGAGAGCTCCTGATAACATCATTTTGAACAATTACCCTGCTACCAACGGGTAACTGAGTTCCATTTTTGGGTTACTAACCGATCTTGCTTGCTTATTGCTTCAGGATACACACCTTTTTCCTTAAACACTAGAGATCTTTGTACTAGGGCTCCTCATCCACTATTACCATATTTAACTAAAAAGTAGGTTCGTGCGGAACGGCTACCTGAAGCGGGATGTAATGAGCATTCTCCAAAACTTCAAGGATAAAGAAAGGAAAACCAAGGAATCTGCAAGGGCATTATGTGACCTAGACAAATGAGAAAAACTGACATTCTTGAAGGCCCTTTCGAGTTGCGGTAGATGCCGGTGGTAAGGTACAAGTTTCTCACCCTTCACTCCCACTTATTATTGATATGACATATAACCAAGAACGAATATTTGGAAACTTCAATTTCTTCTACTGCTAGACCTAATGCCAACTCCAAATCTAGAATATAGGCTTTGTACTCAGCCAAGTTATTGGCGATGACATAACTTATCTTAACTATGGTTGGCAATTACAAACCTTCCAACGAGATAAGAAGAATTCTGACCCCATAGCCACTCCTGTTGGAAACCCCATCAGAGTATAACTACCATGCCCCTTGCCTAACAACAAAGACTTTCTCCTAGGGAATTCATCATTACAAAGTGACTCCTATGAAGCTAGATTGTCAACTAGTTGTTCTGCTATCACCAACCCTTTTATTGCTTTTTATACATAAAACTTGATATTGAATTCTGATAACCAAAGTAACCACCATGATAGCCAACTAGTTAAGACTAGCTTTCCCAGCACATATTTGATAGGATCCATCCTGAAGATTGAATGGATCTCATTTCCTAACAAATAATGTCGAAGCTTTTGGACAACCCACATGAGTGCCATGTAAGTCTTGTCAATAGACAAGTATCTTGTCTCAACATCTTCCCACTTGTTTCTAGGTAACAAATGGCATATTCTCAAGGTGGGTCACCTTGATTTTGGGCTAACATGACCCTTTTGAAAAATTCGTGGGCCACAATGTAAAAACCAAAGGCTTTCCCTCGATCGCTGGCATCAAAACTAGCGGTTCTTGTAGATATTCCTTGATCTTCTCGAATGCTTATTGACTCTATCCATTCCACCATTTTAGGGCATCCTTCTTCAGAAGTCTGAAGATGGGTTCATAGATCTTAGTCAGATTCCGGATGAAACAACCAGTGTATTGTATATATCCCTGGAAACTCTAAACATTTTTTCGATCTTGGGTGTTTTCATGCTTTTGGGAGCAATAATCTTGTATGGATCGACTAATACTTTTTGGAATGATCATGAAGCCAGTAATTTTCCCTCTATTACCCAAAAACTGCACTTTTCAGGATTTAAATGCATTTTTTAGAGCCAAATTCACTCAAAGAGTTTCCTGAGATTGATTAAATGATCAGCTCTGTATTTGGCCTTGAAAAAATATCATCCATGTACAATTCAACTTATTTGTACATCTTATCTTGAAGGATCGTGGTAGTTTCTCTTTGATAGGTAGCACCCACATTTTACAAGCCGAATAACATAAAGTTCTAGCAATATATGGCTTCCCCACTAGGTGATGAATGATGTTTTGTGTTGATCTTCTTTTTCCATTTTCACATGGTTATAACCTAAGAATCCGTTAATGAAAGATTTCCACTCATGTTTCGAAGCACTATCAACCATGACATCATGTGGTAGTAGAAAGCTATCTTTCGGACTAACTTTATTGAAATCCTAGTAATTGATGCAGACCCCGATCTTCCTGTTCTTCTTTGTCACTGCGATAATGTTTATGAGCCAAAGGGGATTCTTGAAAACTTTGATGAAGCCCACTTGGAGTAGCTTCTCGATCTCCTCCTTCACTTTAACTTGTAACTCAGACTTTAGACGTCGCATCTTCTGAACCTCGGGTGTTACAATAAGATATGTCAGGATGGGATGCTCTACTATTTCTTGGGTGTATTCTTGTGAAGACGTCTTCGAATTCCTTTAGTAGACTAGTCAACTCGGCTTTCTCATTCTCACTTAGAGATACCCTAACTTCACCATTCGAGGATTGTCAATGGTCCCTAGATTAACCTTGGTTGTATCTTTGATGGGTTGTACCTTGGGTATTCTTGACTTAAGCTCATTCAAGATTTCCTCATTGTTGGGTTATGTGGGATTTCCATGGACTCGTTGTTGGCACTGTCAAACTCATCAAGGGATTGGCTACTGATGACATCGCCTCAAGGGAATGATTGACTGTGAACCTTAAGTATTCTATTATGAAGACGTACCTTGACTCCAAATTTTCCAAGGTTGCCTTATGCTTCGCTTCTCGTGCAATAAGCTTACTACTAAGGTCAATTAGATCAGCAACACCTGAGTCAGTAGTATTAATTGCTATGGATTATTTTGAGTATTGCCTTTAGGTCCCTATATTGATTTGTCAAAATTAGTAGAGGTCCAAATAAAACTAAGTCGGGTGTAAGGTAACTTTTATCAATGTTCTAAGGTTGTATATTAGGTTATTACACACAAGGCTACCACACAAATAAAACTAAGTCGGGTGTAAGGTAACTTTTAGAAATGCTTAGTGCTCAGGCCCAGGTCACCGCATAGGGATAGGGTTTTGCACGATATCCTCTTTTGGCTTCCCTACTTTTTTCACATCACTAAAAGGAGTGCATCTTGAGTCTTTGACTAACCAAACATTAGACTTGAGTATAGGTACTGTCGAAGAGGTACTAGGGGTCGAAGCCCATGTATTAAAGAGATGAGTTTACACGACATCCTCCTCTTTTCCCCTACTTATTCATATCACCGAAAGGTGTGAGTCTCGGACAGGGACCACTTAAAGTGAGTTCAGGTGAAATTGGTTTGTGTGGTCCCTCGACGCTCTCATATGATATATAATAATAATATAAAAGAAAGTAGTGCACACGAATGTAAATCAAACAAGAAAAGCCTTGAATGAAATTTTTGAGTTAAGCCCTCTTATCTTAAAATTAAACAAGTTAAAATTAAGAGTTAAGTCCCCAGAAAAGTTGCCAATCTATGAGCCCCAGGTTTTGTGAACCCTATCCTATTTTGATTGGGTTGCTTATGATCTATTTAGGTTATAGGTCTATTTATAACCTAAGTCGAAAATCTATGTTATGAAACAAAAGTCTTGATAACCTAAGGTTAGCCCACTGGAACTTATTTATAGTCGCCACCTTATTTTAACCTGTAGTAAACTAGAAAAAGTTGATATCGGGTTCACGGGCTTGGTATATAGCTTTTCCAGGTTCAAATTACTTCCACTACCCTTTGACATTTTTAACGAAATTAAATGTGAAAATTGAAACTACCTAATTTAGGGCTTTTGGTGCCAGCATAGGTTGAATTTCATTTCCGTCCGTGATCATTGACCTAATGTCCATGACCACGGGCCCTAATATATCTATTTATACAGAAAGTAAAAAATTACAAGGGATGAAGATTTTGAGGTGTCTGAGGCCTCAGACACGGTGTTCGGGGCCACAGACAAGGTGTCTATGGGCTCAAACTTTACCTGAAAATTTAAGAAAAGAATTAGAATTCAGTGTTTGGTGCCATCTGTGGGTGGTCCGAGGGCTCGGACAGGGCGTTCGTGGTCCCGGACACATAGTCTGTGGTTCCACACCACCACCGGCCGGTGGTTTTGACAAGGTTCTTGAAGGTGCTTTCGCTCAAATTCTATGGATATGTAGCCTAAGAGATTCTAAAGCTATTGGTGATTGAAAGTCTTCAATTTGACTATGAATTTATAACAATACTTAGTGAACAAGTAAAACCCACTGAACGTGGTGATAGATAAGCTAAATATGCCAAAAGGCTTCAAATTTGATAAGATTTTTTGGCAATGACCAGGTTATTCCCATAGGCTTATTGGGATCAAACTTCTAACCTAGTTTGACTGTTTAATCAAATTCTTCCTTTGTGTTTGAAAACTTTTGTTGGTTGGTTGATGAGAAATCTAGTGAACCTTTGACCCTAACTTCTGGCTCCCCCTCCTATTGGTTATTCTTCATGAATCTAATGAGTTTTAATGGCTGGTTTGGGTAGGAGATCTTGTGGGAAAAGTAAAGATTAGATTTTTGAAGGTTTTGGAGAAATTTCTGTAGGGTTTTGTTAGCTATCAGCTTGAAACATTCTTAAAAGGTTTTAAGAAGGTCTAATATGACTTCTAGGCGTCTCTAGATTGTCCATAAAGGCCCATTTATATAGGGAAGAGTGAAGCCTAAGAAAAAATCTTAATGAAAATCCTTAAGAGAACTTTAATTTTTAAATTACCTTCCTGGTTGAATTTAATTTTGAAAATTTAACCATCGATAAAGGATGAAGTTCATGAATTTGGAGAGTTAGAATGAGGTTATGTTGATAAATAATCGATTTGATAAAAATGTTACAATTTGGCAACAATCATAATCCTAACTAATTACTCAAATTTTGAAATTCCAACGTGTTTATTATCATGAGTTAAAATTTCATGATATTTTGACTTGATGTGGGTATTTTCCAAAGGAAAGATAAAATTGTAAGAATGTTTGATTTTCTCTTTAGTATTTGGGAGGTTCCGGATGAATTTCGTCAGGTTTATGACTGTGTGTTTTCATATTAACAATGTGACAATTTTATTTAATGTTTGAAGACCTTTTCTTTCTATTTTGAGGATATTCATGTGTGAATTATTAAGGAAATTAGCTTACAATATAAATTAAAAGCTATATTTCTAGAACAAAAATTATCTAAAAATATGAAATACCTTACATAATGAACATGGTGTTTGAAAGTATTTTGAGATGGTGAACATGCATATGAAAATAGAAAGCCCCGATAATGTCCTTGGAATATCCTGACTCGGTGCATTTTGATTATTTTGCCCTTGCCTTCACATTTGTGTACTATAGCCCTTCTCGGGGATCAAAGTTTTGGTATAACAGAAGCAACTAAGAATTAAGAAGATTTGAGACACTCTTCTACTATTGCTGCTCTATCCAAGCCTTTTAAGAAGATCAAACCTGATCAACGCAGCCCAAGAGCCAAATTGTTTTGCTGGAAGTTTTTATCAATATAATACCATGTAGGGATATTATTGCAAGAAGCATTGCCGATACAGGTAAGTGTTGTTGTGGCCTACTTATACAATCACTCACAGTATCTTTGAGTGCATCATGGTGCACAAAATCTGGGATAATACTATTGATATCTCTATGATTCTTCTATAGGGGAAACTGGTCTTTAGGACTGGTTTCTACAGTCCTCAAAGATCTGGCCTATGGATAAGCTAGTAGAGATGAATAATCTAATATGTAGTTCATCTATGACCCCAAGAATTATGTGAGATATAATCCTAATAGTTCATGGAAAAAATTTGATCGAATTTGGCTTTTTGTAAAGCTTATAAGACGAATGTGATTGATGGGTCTTTGAAAGGAATTAACCATTCAGATTGGATACCTCATAAACCGGGATTGATGAAGACCAATTGCTATCCCAAGTGTAAGAAAGGAAGATCTATCATTCTCAGTGGTTCAATTAGAGATGAATTAGGAGTGCAAGTCTTGATTTTCAACAAGTTAATGATGAAGACTTGCAAACCTGAGGTTGCAGAAGTGTTGAGCATATGTTATGGACATGCTCGATTGTTGAAATTACATCCATGTTGAAATTGATGTCAGACAGCAACAAGTGTATGACCAGTTGTGCTATCAATCCGTTAACCCTAACTACAATGACGTGGATAAAATTAGGATATTGGGATATAGTTTTGCTGGTATTAGTTTTTATAAAGACAATAGCCTTTTCTACTTTCCTTCTCTACTTATTTCGACTATGTATAATAGTGGTTATGATTTCAAAAGCTATATGGGAGATGACATTCCCCTTAGAAATTCTAGTTGTGTAATATGGATTTGGCTAGCCATGCTTTTGATTTGGATATATGAGTATTTCAAGTTATGATATAAAAACCTAAGCCAACAACTTAGTCTTCTTTTAATTTCAACATTTCAAGACTAATGGGAGCTCTATGAAGGCTCACCAATACTGGCCACCAGTAGGGCAGTATGGATACCGCTAGGAACCCGCATGAAAGAAAAAAATGGAATTTATATTTATTCCTCTTTCTTTAGGAAACCTACAGTAAAGGCTAATGACACCTAGCTACATGCTTTATTAATTTGAGGTATTATATTAAAAGCTACCAATATAAGACCAATGTCCTAGCACTAATATATTATTACGGCTCAGTATAAAGTGCGATATAGTTAAAATACATCTTTAATCTAGCACATTCAGTGTAATCATGAAGACCCCTTGTGAACATTTTCTTCTTAACCCTACGTATTGGCTACATAGAAGGAAAGATTGAGCACCATAAGAAAAGAATTCTTCCAAGTCTTGAATTAATGTGTACGGAACTCCGTTGAAGCAAACAATGTCATTAAAAGACTAAACTTTACAAAGCAATCAAGCAAGATGTGTTTTGGTTAATTATAGTGTTATCTAAATGTCATTGAGCCAAGAAAATTCTCCTATATGAAAAAGCACGCTAGGCTACAAACATAAGGCTAAGGAAATTTTTTAATCATTGCTGCACTTTTATTAACTAAGAACACAAAATATTACAAAGGTTGTCTCATATCTAACTGACATGCTATTACAATACTAAAGGGAATAAAAATGCCTTCCCAAACTTTAATTTCTGTCTTAGATTTGTTAAAAGGTCTAACAGTTAACATACTAGGAAAGCTTGAAATGAATCTAGTGCTAGTACAACAAAAACTGTCTAACGAATTGCATAGCTCCAACAAACTTGATTTAGCTCTCTGATATCCACCTCTGAAACATGACCTGCCCCAAACAGAACTTACCCATGATCATCCTTCATACTATCAAAGAAAATGTGGTAGTTACCCCTCTGTTTCCAAGTTCTATCGTAAGTTGATCAGCTACTTTGATAATAACTAATTGCACCTTACAAGTGCTTAACATTCTTTTGTATAGACAAGAATAGGAGTACCTTCATAGTTTCTGATCATGCCTCCAACTTGAAATGGCTGGTACTTCTTTTGTGAACACCTCCATCGAGACTGAGACAAAACCGTAAGGAGCAGCCATCCACTCCCCCTCCTTCACCTTGTCTTGAGAGTAATCAGTGACATAACTTTTGTAAGCTTCTATGTAAGCACAATTTTTTCAACTACATTCCACCAAGCTAGTTTATCATCATGTTTACATTTGTTCCTAGCTTTATAAATGATCCACATCGTATTAATAATCAAAGAGAGCTTCTTTCTATCCCATCTTTTAGCATGGTCTATAAACCAATCACTCATGCAACTCCTTCAACATTAGGAATAACACACCTCTTCCACATATCACCCCAAATTTCAAAAACAAAGCAACATTTGAAAAATAATGTATTGTAGTATCCTTATCACCACAAAGAAAACAATCTGAGTTACATCCATCTCTTTTACCAATATTACTTTGAAAAGGAGTAATATCATTCAAAAATTTTCACAAAATAAATTTAGTCGGAGGACTTACATTTTCTATCAAATCTCTTGATAATATCAGAAGAGGCAATTAATCTTGAAGAAAAATCAAACTAATTATCAGTTTGGAGTAGACTGACTCCTGATTTAACTAAATACTCATGGTTTTTGTGAAGTTCCAAATCCAACAGTCATTTTGTGAAGGGTGTAAGGGCAAGAAGGCTGTGTAGCTGTTGTCTATGGGGCTAAGAGCTTGTTGTAGCTTAAGGATATCCCAAGAACCTTGATCAGGCAGGATATAGTCTGACACTAACTCATCAGGTGAGAACAGAAGGGGACTTGGGTTTTTATATTGGAAATTATCACTCTTCGGAACCCAAGGGAAAGTTCAAAAGAAAGTGAAAGAGCCATTGCCTATTTGTTTTCTAATGCCAACTTTTAGAAGGGGGAGATTTGGCTGAAGGGACTTCCAGATTTGGCTAGCATTTTTACAGGAAGAGGGGCTTCTGTAACATTGGTATTTGGAAGTAGATTGATTTGAGATTTTTAGCCAAAAGGGAGTCTGGACTAGCAATAATCCTTAAAAGCTGTTTAGTAAGTAGAGTAGAATTGAAATTTACAATGTTCATAAAACCCAACCCCCATTCATTTGTATTCTTACACACTTTTTTCCACTTTATCCAATACATAGCCTCAGAAGAATTAGTTCCACACCCCACTAGAAACTTGAGATTAATGAATCAATATTGGAAGTCACTGATTTTAGAAGTAGAAAGATAGCCATAGATTAGCATGGAATGGCCTGTAAAACACTGCAAACCATCACACTTCTAGCAACCTGTGACATCGGTCTACTCCACCCTAGGAGTTTTTTTTGAATTGCACTAACAATGTAGTTGAAAATATGGTTCTTATTCCTACAAAGTTGTAAGGGTAAACCAGATATTTAGAAAAGAGGGACTTCTCTAACACCAAACAATCAGAGATGAGATTTTTTAGTACAATTCAGCTGTTTACTGAAAATAATCTCTAATTTATCTAGGTTTATGAAGTGGCTTGAGGTTCTCAAGAAACTGTCAAGGGTTTCTTTTAGGAAGGAGGCATTTCCAACTATGGCTGACCCAAGGAAAATAACATCATCTGCAAACGCAAGATGAGAAATTGAAGGCTACTGTGTTCATCTTAATACCCTTAAAGTCCCCAACCGAGACAGCTTTGTTAAGGTAACTGGAAAGGGCTTCCTGAGGTAAAATGAAAAGCAAAGGAGACAAGGGATCTCCTTGTCTTATACCCCGTGTTTGCTTGAAAAAGGACCCAGGAGAACCATTTATCATAATCGCACACCTAGCAAATGAAACACAATTCATCACTGGATTTAACCAGTTAGGAGGAAAACCCATAGACTTAAGAACTTTGAAAATCAAACCCCATTCTAACTGATCATAAGCCTTGCTTAGATCAGTTTTGAGAGCAAAAATACCCTTTTTCTTAGTTGCACTCTTTTCTAGAAAATGATGTAATTCCCCAGCTAAAATAATGTTATCTGAGATCAATCGATCCTTGATAAAGCCTGATTGATTATATGAGATCAGAGAAGGGAGGACGATTGAATTCTTGTGGCTAGGATCTTAGAAATGATTTTATATGTGAAGTTACACAAGGATATAGGTCTGAAGTTCTCTATGTTAGTAGCCCCCTTAATTTTTGGAATAAGAGCTATGTAATAATCATTGAGAATTATAGGAAGGCAGTTACCTCTAAGCACCTCAAGCACCATGTCAGTAACTTGCTTACCCACAATATTCTAAAACGATTTTTTAAACTTACCATTAAACCCATCTAGACCAAGTGATTTTTCAGCTACCAACTTGATAAGCCGCAAACTTATCATATTTTAGGTGCTAGATTTAGTATTTATTTATCTAAACAAGGTTATATATATGTTATTTGTGCTATATTATGTGTTAAAATATATTATTTGTACAGACTTATGTTTTTATATGTTTGTCTGTGCAAGGAATGATTTTCTAGCCAAAAGATCATTGATGCCGGACTCCCTGCCGGATAACTCCTGCACGACACGAACACAGAACAGAAAAGAGGCCTTGCCGGACACGATGCCAGGTAGATTCCATCCGGCATAAGTGAAGAGTCGCCACGGTTGACCAAGCGAGAGCAGTTATTGACCGTTGGTGATTAGGCTGGTGCCGGGTATGATGCCGGGTATCTCCTACCCAGCATATGCACTGTTTCACGTGGATTTTTGCGGTTTCGACCGTTGAGCAGTTGGCACGTTTTCTACATGTGCCGGCTACTCGTCATCCAGCACGACGCCCGACAATAAACACAGTTGAGCCCTATAATAGGCCGAGAGTCTACATCAATGGGGACACTTCAACATACCAAATCCACTCCATTCACTTCTAAATTTCCGCCTCACTCCATTGTTGGTGTCCAAAGAAGTCTACGGATCCATCCACGCGAGAGAAGAAGAAGACCTTGTCGGGTTAAGGCTATTAACATCTCCTTCTCCCTCTTTGTATTCTCTTCTTGTAGTTGTGTGGATGGTGATGTAGAATTCTTTGTCTTCTCTGGAGAGAAATGATTCTCTTTGTAAACACACTATGATCACTCAATAAAAGATATAAGTTCAACTTGGAATTTTGTGTTTGTTGCAATTAGGAATGAAGTTGTTTCTTCTTCCAAGTATTTCAAATTCTGACCTTGGTAAGGCAGAAAGGTTGAGGAATTCCAAGTGGTCTTTCTATTTGTCTTTTATAACTTAAAGGATGAAATTTAAGGCTTAGAATTCTCCCCTTTTCGGTTTGTTGATTACCTAGATATTGTTAGTTTTCGATAATGATTAGGGAGTGCTTAGTTCGGCTTCGAACTGGAAGAGTAAATTGACATTTTGAGAAGGCAGGATGGCATGCCGGGTGCAAGACGTCCACCACATTCAAGATTCTTGTCTTTGCGGGTGCATCTTGTCCGGCATAATATCCGGTAGTACCAAAGTTGGTTAGTTCAGAATTTATTCTTTTCCCTTGGTGTTCATTTGTGTTTTTATGACGTTGCCATTTCGAATCTGGGGTAGATCATTATAAATACTATTTTAGATTATGTTTTAGATAGTTTTTCTTAATTTGTACTTACATACTTACTTTTCCCCCTTGTTATAGAATAGGCTTTTGCCCGGATTAGGACTAGTTTTCTATAAGTCCCTTGGGTACGATTCTCTCGGTCATAATATATTTACACTATACTCCGACCGGGTTTTTATTTGCTACCCGTAGTAGAGTTGTAGGTTTAGTTTATTATTTTATATTTATAGTTTATCCTACAATTTTCTTGTTAGCAAATTGGCTCCGTTGCCGGGGACTTGGAATTAGTCCAAGTCCTAAATTCGGTAAAAACACCCTATTCTTTATTTCTTTATTCTTTGATTCTTTCATTTAAACTTTCTATTTTGTTTTTCGGTTGAATATGCCGGGTTGGATGCCGGGTAACCGGTGCCCGGCAGATTCACACATTTTTAATTTTTTGTTTTAAATTGTTCACTAGGTTGAGCGATGCCGTGTGCAATGCCGGGTCTCCTACGTCCGGCAACGTTGGAGGAAGTCCTATGCCGGATACGACTCACCCGGCATACAATCCGGCATTCAATCTCAACTTTTATTTTACATTTTTCTTTCTTCGAATTTTTGATTTGTTTGTAAATTTTCCTTCCCTTTACTCTTTTAAGTTAACTTTCCTTTCTCTTTCTCATTTTAATTAATAATTTTCGAGTTTGAACACGCCGGGCTATGTGCCGGGTAAATTTAACCCGGCATAAGTGGAAGAAGTCCATTGCCGGATACGTAGAGCCCGACATCATGTCCGGCATGTTCGAATTATTTTCTTCCTTTATTTTTCGTAAATTTTAATTATTGAATTGTCTTATTATTTTATA